>MU666166.1:8155-28603 GCA_026770625.1 Nicotiana glauca | reverse complement strand
TTATTCAAAAGGGTTTTCCACGTAAAAATCTTGGTGTCATTGTTACTCTTTTATTTTTGTTAATTACCGTATCTCGGTGCTACATTATTATTCCGCTTTTATTACCGTGAATATTATTTCTGTGGGGATTTATTCCCAACAAAAAATACATCCAATTAATATTCGTCTAGATTAATTTCCTGGGTCTATAAATTAGATTAGATTAAATTAACTTTTTAAAATAATAACCTGTAGTTAGTGACGGGAAGGTTTGGTGAGACGTAGGAGTGAAAGAGGATATTTTCATGCTCATCAATGAGGCAAACTCTTGCACAAAGATCCAAAGAGCCATCGATGCCACCGCCAACCATTTTGCAGGCAAGAGCAACAACTCTTCCTCGGCTATTGTCAATCCTTAGGTTATCTTGGATTCCCAACTTAGCCATGCGATATAGCACACCCTGAAAATGAACCAATACAAACTATATGGATTAGACCAAACTATGGGGGTGTCAAATATAGCTAGGCAGGATAGGTTAGATGTGTGACAGTTGATAACGCATATTTCGAAACAATTTTAAGGCATATATTATTTGAGTGAGAGAGTTGACATGAGTCCCTGTGAGCCCGGAGAGCATTTCGGCTGGGAAAGATTTTCAAACAAATGTCACATCCTACCTCCTTGAAAATCCTTTCACAATCTGCCTTTGGCAATGGCCCTGAAAATGTAAGTTGGAGCAACGACGTACGCTTAATCATGTTAGAAAGTTAATTAGAGCAGCGGGACTTGTTGTTTCTTTAATTAATTAGGAAATATACCAATGAGATGCTCTCGCAAAGATTCAAAAGATCGAGTGTGCTTTTTGCAAACGCCACACATGGGTTCATGAACTGAATGATAAGATGTCCTCGTGTGTTCAACTAGGTGCTCCTTTTTGTTGAACTGCCGATAGCATGCCGCACACTTGTTCCTATACATAATATTAATAGCCCCGTGAATTTTTAAAGCTAGCGTTTAAATTCCATGCACTTAAAAATTCACACAATTTGATCGTTTATAAACAAGTACATTTGGTAATCTATAGTTAATTGTAATTAACCTGCTATTACAAGGTAAAATATATACATTGACAACGTAAAACAATCTTTACGAGGTAAAACTAATACTCCATTTAAGGTAAGTACCTGTGAGTCTCTAAAGAATCATATCTATGGTCCATGACTGTAGTAAGGGTAGGGGCTGTTTAATGCTTCAGAATTGAGCGTTGATCAGTAGAGAAGAGGGGGCTGAGAACACTTGAGAGAAAGGGGATCGGGCATCAACCTATTTATACAGTTTATGGAAGACGAAACCTCTGGAGAAATTCTGGGTGCTAAGGCAGATTTGGAATAATCATCATGTTATTACGAAAATAACAATGGACTAAATTTCATTTTAACATTCGTAGGTATGATGATATCCAGATAGGCTAAATGTGAAATGTTTGTAGTAATCAAATACATCAGCCCCACAATTGGGCTACTAGAATATTTGACACCTCCATGTCCCAGAATCGGCAAAATCACTCGTATATATCTAGCAAAAATTGATTTTCTTCCATTTAATTTTATATGACATGATTTGACGAGGCATGATTGAAAAAAAAAATGTCTGCACATATAAAAGATACTTCTACAACTTATAATCGTAGATATGCCATGACAATTAATTCATTACTATAAGAGCATACCTTAAAGAATTTTGAAAAGTTTAAAGTTCAATATCGTATTCAAATATAATTAGGTATCATGCTTTTTAAAGACAAACTAAAAAATAAACAGTGTCATAATTAATTGATATTGTAAACAATTTAAATTATAGTTGTTGTCTATAAAAAAGCTTTTACACGTTCAACATAATTAATTGATTCTAAAAGATCATTTATCAAATTTTCTAAAGTTTTTACATGTTCAATATAAATAAATATATATATATATAGATAGATAGATAGATAGATAGATAGATAGAGAGAGAGAGTCAGACTTCTCTATAACAACCACCCTTTATAACACCACTTCATTAAAACGGTTAAATTTTCTTCGGAACTAATATTTTATGTTATAAGCATTATAATATATGTTTTCTATAACAATATTTCACTATAGCATCCAAAAAATATCAGAACAGATAAATGAGGTTGTTATAAAAAGTGTTTGACTTTACTTGTGTGGCAAATATGTTTTATACACCAAATAAAGAAAAGTTGGAAGTCCGGAATTAATAACATGCATGCCGCTGTTATCTTGGATGGTTGTAAAGTTGCTGCAAATCAGGTTCTTGCAGGTAAATGTGACACCCACTAATCTTATGCACGAAGTGAGAATAATACTTTTACTGATTCATTTATCTTCACAAAGTAATGGATTCTTCAAATTTTAATTTTCACGACGGAAATGACATGTTTCGGATGAATTTGGACCGTACGAGTTCTGTCACAAAGTCAAAATTAACTTTAATATAACTTGTCACAGATAAAAAATGAGCATGCTGGGATAGTGGACAAGATTAAAAGGCCAGAAACAAAGTGCCGTTGACGAATTGTGATAGATATGCGGAATTTAAGTTAGATAAATCGTCGGTGCAAGAAATATCTATATTACTAAGTCATGTTTACTTGTTATGGAGGGTAACATATTTTGTATATTTTTAAGATTATCAATCCTACATTTAATGAGGCATACTTATAGATATATCTTTGATTTGATAGAATAAAAAACTCTTTATATATAACTTAAACTTATATATAAGATGAGAATGATGACGAAATGCATGTGGGAATTAGTGGACAGGAAGAGAGACCTAATAAAAGTTGGAAGGGTTCATGCGAGAGGCAGGTGCAGAATTTTTACGCGGCAGGGCACATTATTCCGCTTAATCAGTGCTCTCTAAAGGCTTTTAGTATTCAGGGTGCCAACTGCTTTAAATTAACCGTTTTTAATATATATATATATATATAAAAGATTTCGGCCGAAGTTTACGGGATCCGGTAACCCCTCACCCATACACATGGGTCCGCCTCTGGCTCATGCACGTTAGTGCACTTAGGTAAGAATGGGACGTGTAGTTTCAGCAAAAGCAATAGAGGCTGCAGATAAGGTATTCCTTCTGCTTATACCAGGTTATAATCTCTTCACTCAAAATCTTAATTTGCTGCTTCATGAGCTCTCAACTGTTGTTCAGCTGATAATTTAGTACGATAGATTTATCAGTTTGGAATAATGCTATTGGTAGTAATATGGATTTAACTTATATTAACATACACTAAGAGGCAGAGTTAAGATTTTAACCTTAGGGATTCGGGATTATATCATTTTAAGTTATTGGGTTCTAAATTAATAATTTGTGTATATTCATTGAATTTTTTAACATAAATACATTGTTTGAACAAATGTTACTAGGTTCAGTCGCACCCGCAACTAAAACCGTGGCTCCGCCTCTCCGTACAGTTTATCATGCAAAGAATTTTTATATTATTACTAATATATTCTGTTGTATTATCTTATTTTATAGGTTAATATAATAACTGTATATATGGATCATTATATTGTAGTTATCTTTTATGTGAGTAATAGTGTAAAAAGAATTTTTACATTGCCGAAGTATGAAGAAATTAAAAAAGACCTTGATATCTTCGCCCTAGCGCATGCAAGAAAACTAATTTATTTCATAATTTTCATGACGTAACATTAGTTTTACTTTAGCAATCGAAATAAAAGGTAAAATACCAATCACTCGATAATTGAACCCACTAATTATCATCTTGGAGTATTACTTTTACCATGTTCAATTTGTAGAATGGGCATAATCAATCAATATTACATTAAATCAAAACTCTTGTGTACAGAAGTTTGATTGAAGCCGAAAATGGTGGAGTAACTGCATGAATTATTTGGCCAAACGCCACATTTTAACAGTTTGAGTGGGAAAAAACTGCCTAATATAGTAATATGCATCACCATTGTAGTGACAAGGTTCCTTCCAAGTTCGTAGATATCATAATTAAACTTTTCCATCCTACCTAAAAAGTTCTTCCTTTGTCCAAAATTTATGGCCAGAAGATATATATTTAGTTATTCTGTCAATCGTTTACCATTTATTTCTCTTATAAATAGAAACCACTCTATTTATACTGCCATTCAACTCTATCTTTTTGACCAAAATGGGCCCCCCTTAATACATTCGTATTTTATGGATGCTCCTAGAAAAAAGATGTAAATTTAGTGATTTACAGTTCTGTGTGAAGAATAATTCAGTAGATTTTAGAAACTTGGGACCATCGCATGCATCCCTTCCCGTCTATTATCGGCCTCCATTTTCAAGCCACAGAGATAGGACTTCTACATTCTCTTTTTTATTCTTCTTCTTTCTCTGCTGCAAATGGTAAAAGCGGGAAAGAACTAGAAACAATCTGAATTTACACTAAACTATACCAACTTACTTGTCATGGTTAAATAATTAAATCAAGTAAAAATATATCAAATAAATCATGATTAAATAAGAAAAGCGTATGTGCAATGACATGGCATATTATATATTAATTTGGTGTTAATGCCCAAGTATAGATAAGTTTTTTCTACATCTTTTGTGAGCAGTATATTTACAGATTCGTTATGAAACACAAAAGAAGAAGAAGAGTAGTATTGCAAAGAAAAATAGGGAAAGAGAATTCTTATTGATTTGGAATGATTTATAATGGAATAGAACCCATTTATTTTGAAGGAAAAAGTCACTTGGCCACCAAGTAACAAATCCTAAGATCTCTCTAAAATATAGACATTCACCTTAAATAGAATTTTATTTATTGTATTGGGAAAAAATTGAGTTCATATATAAAATTGTTTGAAAAGTGACATATCACGACACGTGGATTGGTCAAAGAACAATAATTAGCAAAGAATAGTTAAAGAGACACGAGTTACAACAGATACGGGCAGAGATCCAAGAGGTTCAATGCTAGGACCTCTTTATATTCGAAAGCCAGGATAAGAGAATGAACCTGATAACAAAAAAGGGTAAGGATACGTATTGTCACTAATTAATAAGCATTAATTACGGAAAACATTAGAGAAGCTGTATTGAATTACAATGATTACCAATTATAACGTTGCATTAAATGTCATTAATTGTCTATAATGGCCCTATTATGACAGGAAAAAAAACGTATCACTTAGAAATAGCTATAAAAGGGGAAGACTGATCATTTGCAAGGATACGAAATATTACTGAAATATATTGATTTATTCTGCTTTCTATTCTACTATCTTTTGCATCGTTTATTCCTATTTTTATTTGATTATCAGTAATTCGAGTTCTTCTTAAAATAAGCTTTGATCGAAATCCCGATTTTTGATTATACAAATTGGTTCTATTATCGGAAATCTGATAATCTACTCGTTCTTTATTTAACCTTTTTTGTCATATCAACCATGTCAAATGTTAATGACAACAACCAACGAAACCATCAACTCCAGGAGAATCCATAAGACGATTGTACCCCGATCCCTTCCCCACAAAGCTCTCCTCAGCAATCTCGAGAAGGAACTCCTCATGGATCTCAATCAAACGCAAATGCTCAATTCGAAAACAATGAGGCTATCAATGATGCTTTGCAAAAGTTAATCGCTCAACATGTCAGCAAAACTCTTGAGGCTTTCGTTCACCAGTTATCGGTTACACCACCAATACCGATCCCAAATAACAACACTTTGGAGAACCCTCATTCCGGACTTACTAACTCGGGCATTGGTGGAACCCCCAGCGAGTCACGAGATGGAGAACCAGGAAACCTAGTCAATACTAATTTACAAAATTTAGTATTAACCTTGCAGAAACAGCTCAAGGAGCAAAATGACCGCATAGAGCAAATACCTGGAGTACCGCCTGTAATCAAAGGAATAGATATGGACAAATATTCACAACAACCTTGGAATCCAAGTGTTGCTCCTATCCCAATTCCAAAGAAAATCAAAATGCCTGATATTCCAAAGTACGTTGGAACAACTGATCCACGAGACCGCATGACTGCATTCACGACTGGCTAAAAGGCAATGACTTGACCTAACAAGAAATTGAATCAGTATTGGTCAAAAAATTCGGTGAAACACTCACCAAGGGAGCATTAACATGGTATTCTCCTTTACCCAAAAATTCTATAAATTCTTTTGCTAAGCTTGCAGATTTATTTATCAAAGCACATTTGTGAGCTCAAAAAGACGAAAAAAGAATGAAAGATATTTTCAAAATAAAGAAAGGAGATTTAGAATTGCTTAGAGAATTTGTAGATAGATTCTAGCATAAATGGATGACTTTGCCAACCGTACCTGATAACTAGGCAGCTATGGCATTTACCAGCAATCTAAATGAGAAGAGTTCAGAGGCCACGAGACGACTCAAGGAAAGTCTACGAAAATTTCCAGCAAAAACTTAGAATAACGTTTACAGTAGATACAGCACAAAGTTGCAGATAGAAGAAGATACTATTATCCAGCTTCAAAAGGAAGAGAGGGTTTCAAGGCGTGCTGAAAATGAAAAAAGGTCCGGGAAAAATAGATACGAGCCTTATATGGGACTAGCAGGAAAAGACTCACGGTCGAAACAAGATAACTCAAGGTACTATCGTAGGTCGAGAGATAGAGAATCAGGTTCATCATCAAGGTTAAGAAAAGACCGGGACACGTGGGAGATGCGCGGTGATGACAAAATCTCTAAGGCGATGATTGGCAGTTACAGTTTCAATATAAGCACTTCAGAGTTAGTAGCAGTATTAAGAAATATGGGTGATAAGGTGCGGTGGCAAAGGAAATGAGATCAAATCCAAATAGGCGCAATCATGATCACTAGTGCGAGTTTCACAACGATCATGGTCATAAAACGGCAGATTGTAGATTGCCACATGGTGAGGTAGACTATCTATTAAAGCAAAGGTATCTTACCGAACTATTTAGCGAAAAAAGTAAGCAAGCATATATGAAGAACAGGGAGGAGCCTCCTAAACCTCCTTCGTCGAAAAGGACCTTTAATGTTATAAGCAGAGGCGAAGAAATTAACGGCATGACATATACGGCAACCAAGAAAATTTCTAAAGTTACAGTTACACACGGAAAGAGGGTTCGACATGTTTTGGAGGAAGAAAGCATTACATTTGATGATGCAGATGCGGACGGCGTACTAACTCCATATAATGATGTACTGCTAATATCTCTTCTTGTACATGATACTAACGTAAAACGAGTTTTGATTGACCCAGGTAGCTACGTGAACATCATTTTGCTAAGAGTATTGAGCGAGATGCAAGCGGAAGATAAGCTAATACCCAAGGCGCATACTTTATCTGGTTTTGATAATTCGAGCACCGTGACAAAAGGAGAGGTAATACTTACAACATTCGTAGAAGAGGTTATCAAAGATATGAAATTTCAGGTGGTAGAGATGGATATGGCTTACAATATGATTCTCAGGAGACCATGGATTCACGAAATGGATGTTGTCCCATCTACCTTACATCAAGTCATCAAATTCCCATCACAATGGGGAATCCATCAAATATGTGGTGATCAACAAACACCTAGGAGCATCAACTCTGTAGAAGATTCAAGCACAAAAAACGAAGAAAAATAGCAATTATAGAATCCAGTTGAGGATGCTACACCACAAACCTCAACTGGAGATGGGCACACAGATGTGGATTCACGACCTGATTTCATCCAAGAACCAGAAAAAAATGAAAATATCAAAACCACGATTGAAGAATTGGAAGATGCATAATTATTCGTACAAATGCCTTAGAGGAAAGTCTACATTGGGGCCAACTTAAGCCACGAAATGAAAGGTAAGTGATAGAATTTTTGAAAACTAACGTGGATTGTTTTGCCTGGTCCCATTCTAATATGATAGGGATACCCCCGGAGGTAATGACTCATAAAGTTAAATGAAGATCCGTCATATCCACCCATCAAACAAAAGAAGAGAAAGCGGGGGTCTTTCAAAAATTAGGTGATTCAAGATGAGGTCTAAAAAGTTTTAAAAATAGGCTTTATTCGCGAGGTAAAGTGCCCTAATTGGTTAGCTAATACTGTAGTGTTACCAAAAAATAATGGCAAATGGTGAGTTTGTGTAGACTATACCGACCTTAACAAAGCTTGTCCTAAAGATTCTTTTCTGTTACCACATATAGATCAACTAATTGATACTACTGCAGGACATGAATTGTTAAGATTTTTAGATGCATATTCGGGGTATAATCAGATCAAAATGGATCCCTTAGATGAGGAAAAAACTTCATTTATAACAGACAGAGGGACTTATTGTTACAAAGTAATGCCCTTTAGCCTAAAAAACGATGGTGCCACGTATCAAAGGCTGGTGACCAAGATGTTTCAGGAACACCTAGGAAAAAATTTGGAAGTCTACATAGATGATATGCTTGTCAAATCTCAACAATCGATGGACCATATACAAAATTTGTCTGATACATTCCAGATCTTACAAAAGTTCAACATGAAGCTAAATCCTGAGAAATGTGCATTTAGCGTCTCATCGGGTAAGTTTTTGGGTTTTCTTGTTTCTAATCGTGGTATTGAAGTAAATCCCGTGCAAATTAAAGCCATTGAAGAAATTCATGATATGCTTATAAGTAAGAAAGAGTTTCAAAGACTAACGGGAAGAATTGTAGCCTCGTGAAGATTCATTTCTAAATCGTCAGAAAAATGTTTAAATTCTTTTGAGCCCTTAAAAAGAAAGATCAGTTCGATTAGTCTGAGGAGTGTCAACAAGAACTCAAAACTTTAAGTCATACCTGTCAAATCCACCGTTGCTCGCAAAACTAAAAGACGGAGAAAGGTTACTTATCTATTTAGCCGTTTCAGAAGTAGCGGTAAGTACTGTTCTGGTTCGGGAAGACCAAGTTAAACAGTCTCTAATTTTTTATGTTAGCAAATCACTATTAGATGCAGAGACACGTTATCCTCAATTAGAAGAACTTGCACTTGCATTAATCATGGCATCTAGAAAATTAAGGCCTTATTTTCAATGCCACCCTAACTCTGTTGTGACTGCTTATCCCTTGCATAATATATTACACAAACAAGAACTACCGGGTAGGTTAGCAAAGTGGGCCATAGAATTGAGTGAATATGACATCACATATCAACCTAGAACTGCAATAAAATCACAGGTGTTAGCAGACTTTTTGGCCAATTTTCGTCAAGGGATGCAACTAGAAGCAGAAAAAGAACTGCAAGTATTCAATGGATCTAATCTAGGAACCTAGACCTTATTTACTGATAGATCATCGAATGTGAAAGGGGCAGGTCTAGGAATTGTTTTAGTACCACCTACAGGTGAAACCATACGACAAGCTATAAAATGTCATCCTGTAACTAACAATGAGGTATTCTATGAAGCCGTGATTGCAGGTTTAGAATTGGCACGTGAGCTTAGCATAAAACAAGTTATAATCAAAAGCGATTCGTAGCTCGTAGTCAACCAGATGCTAGGGACTTATACATCCAGGGAGACAAGAATGCAACAATACCTGGAAAAGGCGCGAGATCTGGTTAGGCAATTCCAAAACTGGAAGGTTTTACAGATCCCACGGGAGGAGAATGTTGAGGCAGATGCATTAGCTAATCTTGCATCTACGGCAAAAGTAACAAATGATGAAATTGCTTCTGTCATACATTTATTTCATTCAGTGCTCGATCAAGATAGAAATGAGGTAAATTTCAATAACCTAACTTGGGATTGGAGAAATGAGATTGTTGCTTTTTTCCAGTATGGAACCGTCCCTGAAGATAAGAAAAAAGCTCATGCACTTCGCAAGAAAGCTGCTCAATACTGTTTAAAGCAGGGCAATCTCTATTGAAAGATGTTTGGTGGTCCTTTAGCAAGATGCCTCGGACCTTCTCAAATAGATTATGTAATGAGAGAAATACACAAGGGACATTGTAGAAATCATGTAGGAGGAAGATCTCTAGTAAAAACCATGATTAGAGCAGGCTATTATTGGCCTAAAATGGAAGAAGAAGCGGAATATTTTGTGGCTAAATGTGACAAGTGCCAGAGATACGGTAACAATATGCATAGAACCGCGGAATTGTTACATCCAGTCATTGTACCATGGCCCTTTATGGGGATAGATATCGTGTTATCACTGCCACAAGCAAATGGCAAGGTAAGATTTTTGCTAGTACTCACTGATTACTTTATTAAGTGGGTGGAAGCAAGTGCTTTTAAACAGGTAAGAGAAAAGGAGGTCAGAGATTTCATTTAGTGAAATATCATATGTCGGTTCGGTGTACCAAAGAAAATCGTATGTGATAACGGCCCGCAATTTATAGGCGCACAAATCACTGAGTTTTTTCAAAGTTGGCAAATCAAAAGGATTACTTCAACACCTTATCATCCGGTGGGTAATTGACAAGCTGAATCGACAAACAAAGTCATTATCAACAATTTTAAGAAACGATCGGAGGAATCCAAAGGCAATTGGCCAGAGGTGCTACCTGGCATTTTATGGGCATACCACACAATAATAAAAATGAGTACGGGGGAACACCACTTTCACTAGTATATGGAGCTGAAGCCTTGATTCTAGTCGATATAGGAGAGCCAAGCACGAGATATGCACAAGCAACTGATGAATCTAATGAAGAAGAAATGCAAATAAACTTAGATTTAGTCGAAGAAAAAAGGGAAGCTACATTAATAAGAATGGCAGCACAAAAACAGGCTATGGAATGATATTATAATCGGAAAGCTCGCCTAAGATACTTCAAGATTGGGGACTTCATACTCAAAATGGTTTTCCAATCTAAATGCGGGAAAGTTAAGCCCAACATGGGAAGGACCTTATAAGATCCACGGTGTCGCAGGAAAAGGAGCATACGAGCTGGAAACATGGATGGCAAGATTTTGCTTTCCCATTCTAATGAGGTTCATCTGAAGAGATACTACTTCTAAGGAAACGAAGTATCCACGGGTAGGTACCCTTATTTTTGAATTTTATTTTTGAATTATTAAAATTTTACTAACGATTTTAGATGATAGGCAAAAAGCTAACCGGTACTAAATGATGAGTCACGGCCTACAAGACACGTGGAAGAGCATAAATTCCCGATCTAGGGTTATAATTTATTCTGATAGAAATTCAAACGTGTTAAGCAGTCTTCATCTATAATCGCACCTCCGAGTCCGGTACGTTTTTCTTTTTCAGGAAAATGGCCGAAGGAGAGGAATTTTCAGGTGTTCGAGATTTCATACTTCAAAGCTCAAATACTTGGTGGACTATATAATATACATGGGAAGAAGGGAAAAGAAGGCTGAATAGAAACAATCAAAGTCCAAAGTCAAAGCCCGTGAAAATCTATTAATGTAATGAATCAAGCGCAGAGCAAAAGTTACGAGACAATAACATAAAGCCAAAATGGAAAACCTTATCATATTTAGGTTAAAGGCAATATATAGAAATGGGTTGTAAATGAAAACCTTGTGTCTTATTTCTTTTTTGAAAATCTGTTGTATAGAAAACAGTTACAAAAAAGTTATAGAAGTTATTTAAACACATGTATGAAATTTAAACTTGACAAAGTTCAAATAAAAACTTTATTAAAGTTATTTCAAGAAATATGTGTGTTCCAATTTCTTTTATCGTATATTTACACCATTATGAAGTTGAGACGTCTTCTTCAATGAGTGTCGAAAATAAAAGGGCCCTCTTTTATAAAAAATCATGTGCGATTTAAACATCCACGAAGTTAATAAAGCATTTTATGAAACAAAAATGCAAAAAGGGGTAAAATAGAAACCCACCAATTAATTAACAAGTCCTTAAATATAAAAGGCAAAGTCGAGCAAAATAAAAGCTCAAAATAACTAAGTTGAAACAGGAAAAAAAAACTTCTTAAATATTAAAAGAGATAGACTAAGTAAGAACTTAGTCATTTTGTCATTTATACAAAAAAAAAAAGCCCCGAAAAGGTCTAGGGACTTATCTTCTAAACCCCCATGACCGAAGGTTACAACCACATTCCACAAAAAAAAAGAGAAGTAACACATCATAAACTTTTCACTGAGGGGTTGAAGTAGAATCTGAAACAGGGTCAGGAGTAGTAGGAGGTTCGGGATAACTTGAAGAAGTTGGAGCATCCACCGTACCCATATCATCTTCAGTGTGCTCGGGAATATCATCCATGGGAGAGGGAAAATCTTGGATTTGCTGAGTTTTTTCGATAGTCTCTTTTATTTTAGCTAACTCAGCATCCAAATTAAAGCCCTCCTGGCTAACTTCCATCAGGATATCATGGTGCGTGTTTAAAATTGCCTAACTCACTTCAATTTCAGTCTTGTCCTCAAGAATCTCATAATCTTTCTCCCATTGATAAATCTCGTCTTTAAGCTTTTCATTTTCAACCAGAGCAGAATCATAAGAAGCTTACAAAGGCGTGAGTGAACTCTCTAAAAAGCTAACCTTGGTGGAAGACTCACGAAGATCTTCCTGGGTCTGAGAAAGTGTTTGCACAAGCTCACCAGCATAAGCTTCTTTCTTACTCAACAGAGCCTACAATTCTCTAATTTCTTCACTAGCTTTGAAAAGCAGCTCAGAGAAAGATGTTTCAAGGAGATTCTTGTCTTTATCAGCTTGACTTGAGCATGCCTTCTCGACTGCTAATTCTGAGCTTAAAACCTTCACTTGCTGCTCCAAGGTACGCTTACTCTCTTCTAAAACTTCCATGTCAATTTGGAGACTTTCATATTGTTCCCTCCAATTGTCCGCTTGAACTTGATAGTCGTGCATTAATTTCTCTGTGTGGGAAACCCTCTTCATGATCTCTGTGCCAACTAGATTGATCTAAAAAGAAAAAAAAGAGTAAGAATCTTCAATAAAAAAGAATGATGTAAAGTTCGAAAAACAATACCTTTAAAGAAGATTGCACTATGTCGTTCATCTAAGTCAAAGAGTTATGACTCTCAAGCTTGGCTTTCTCAACTGGACCAATCAAAGATTTCAACCACACATCAACCCGACCTGATTTCCTCAAAGGTTACCATCAGTAGGAACCTCGATAGTAACTTGCCTTATAGCTTCATCTCTACTTGAGGAACCAATCTCAGTATGATGGGCAGTTGTAGGAGGAACTATAGAAGGAGTCAAAATATTCTGGAGAGGAACAACAATGGCAACCATCATGACTGAAAAAGAAGGAGTCATAGGAGCAGACAAAAATGAGGCAAGGGGTGCTTCATCAGAAATTGGGCCAAAACTTTCATTACCAAAGCCACGAGCAAAAAGCTGAGCAGTATCATCACGAGCAGCCGCGAGAGTATCATCATCAGAAATCACCGAGGCAGCTTCATCAGGCTCAGCAAAAGGAACAGAATGAGGGGGAGATGCTTCATCATCTGAAATAATGCGTCTTCTAGCTCATGGCCTTCTTATCAAAGAGCCCATATTTTGCTCTTCCTCTTCCTCAGAGTCTTGTTTAGTGGTAGCTTTCTTTTTCGATGATGAACCCGAAATTATCTCTTGGGCCCTTTCCAAAGAAATTCTGGAAGCTACGAGGGCCTTAACACGTATGCCTCGAATGGGAAATCCTGACAAAAAGAAGGATCAAAATCATTTCTGAAGAAAGTAGTGAATAAATTTTCAAAGGATAACAAAAACTCTTACCGTGAGTTTTCACTTTCCAACCAAACTGATGAGAAATATTTTTCCAAGATCTACCTTCCATCAAAGCAACATTTAATAATTTTCCTACCCAACCACAGAAATTGAGAATCTCATCAACAATTCCGATGGTTGCTAAAAAATAAAAAGGAGAAAAGTTAAAATGACAACCATCAAAAATTAAGAAAAGGAGCACGGAAAAGTTATTAAAAAAAACTCACATGAAAAATTCTATTTCTCAGGGAATGGAATATTTTCATCACCCACTAAACCAATAGTGGGGGCTGCAACAGACCTAACGTACCAGCCACGGTCCTTATCATCCTCTGGGCTAACTAGAACTCTTTTGCTTCTCGCAGCTAAAGTAAAAATTCCTTGATGGAAGAGTTTGGGAGAAGAGAGATGAATAAAATGGGAGAAAGTAAAAGACACATCAGCCATGTTGGCCAAATGCCTCAAACAAGCAACATCCCTCCACACAATAGTGTCAAATTGTCCTAAACAGACATCGAAAAAGCAACAGAATTCGATGATTACAGGTTTGATAGAAGGCTTGAAATTTAATGTGAAAGGATATGTATATACAAAAGAAAACCTGTCAAATAAGAAGTGATTCTTTGGTTTGTGTTGGGAATTATAATGAGGAAATCATGACTCCAGTGACAGTCTCTATGGACTACAGAAATTAAACCTTCATTGATCTAAGTCAGTTAAATGTCAACACATTCTAATGAAGACATGAAGAATCTTGATTTCTAATGGATTCTCTATCATTGTAAAAAGATAGTTCAGCCCGAACAATCTCATCTACCAAAGATTCACAAAGAGGTTCAGTGGGTTCTTTACCTCTAGATGAAGACCTTTCAAAAAGGTGGAGTGGAACTTATCGAAGGAAGAGAAGGGCCTCGTGAAGATGAAGACCCTAAACTACAAAGTCTACCCCCTCTCCTATTTCTAACAGGAGCAAGAGGAAGGTTATCAACGATGAGGACTCTCTTAGGGTTAGGGTTTGATGAACACATAGTAGTACAAGGAAGAAGAAAACAATAATTGAATATTCTAAGAACTTTTTTGTGAGAAAGACAAAGGTGAAAATTATATTTATACTTAGAAGAAACTGTCAAAGGAAAAGGTGCAATGATGGAAATGTCATAATGTGAACTGTCGTTTTGTAATTAGTTAAGCCGTAAAAAAGCCTTAAAAATGCTGAAAAGTCGCAAAACCAACCAAAAGATGCCATATGTAGCGGACATTAAATGAAAGTGATAAATGAAGCATCGGTTACAGATATGAATTAATGACGGCAAATATTCCCGCTTTAATGAAATCTACTCCCCAAATATTTTTGATGAATAAATAGCAAGTGAAGGGACTATCTATATTGGAAAAAATTGAGTTCATATATAGAATTGATTGAAAAGTGATATGTCACGATACGTGGGCTGGTCAAAGAACAATAATTAGCATAGAATAGTTAAAGAGGCACGAGTTACAATAGACACGGGTAGAGATCCAAGAGGTTCAATTCTCAGACTTCTTTATATTCGAAAGCTAGGATAAGAGAATGAACCTGATAGCAAAAAAGGGTACGAATACGTATTTTCACTAATTAATAGGTATTAATTACGGAAAATGTTAGAGAATCTGTATTGAATTACAATTATTACCAATTATAACATTGTATTAAATGTCATTAATTGTCCATAATGGCCCAATTATGACAAAAACAAAACGTATCACCTAGAAATAGCTATAAAAGGGGAAGACTGATCATTTATAAGGACACAAAATATTATTGGAATATATTGATTTATTCTTGTTTCTATTCTGCTATCTTTCACATCATTTATTCCTATTTTTTTTTATTATCAGTAACCCGAGTTCTTCTTAAAATAAGCTTTGATCGAAATCCCAATTTTTGGTTAAACATTTATAACACTCCTCCTTGAATGTCTATTCAACAGATGATGTGCCTCGTTAAAACCTTGACTAAAATAAAACCTAATGGGTAAAAAATTCTAGAAAGAAAAAAGAGTACACATATCGACAATACGCCTTTTGGTTTCCATGTCAAAAACCTTGCAAGGAAAACCTAGTGGGACAAATGTGACGACCTGGCCGGTCGTCTTAAGAATTAATGCCCCGATCCCCTATTAACTGCTTTCCCCAAGTCTATTATGCTAATTTGAATTGCCGGGATGTTCGGTTTTGAGTTTCGGAGAGTTTTGGGACACTTAGTCCCTAAATGAGAGCTTAAGTGTTGGAAAGTTATCCGTAGTCGGAAAAGTGTGAAGACGGCCTCCGAATGGAAATTTGATGGTTCTGTTAGTTCTGTTAGGTGATTTTGAAGTTGAGAGCATGTTCGGAATGTGTTTTGGAGGTCCGTAGCTGATTTAGGCTTGAAATGCCAAAGTTTGAATTTTTGAAGTTTCTGGTCCGATAGTGAGATTTTGATCCGAGGGTCGGAATGGAATTCCAGAAGTTGCAGTAGCTCTTTCAAGTCATTTGGGATGTGTGTGTAAAATTTTAGGTCATTTGGACGAGGTTTGGTTAGGTTTTTTATCGAAAGCGTGTTTTGTTAGAATTTGAAGTTCTTAGGCTTAAATCATTGCTTAATTCGAGTTTCTGACATTGTTTTAGGTGGTTTAAGGGTTGCTACAAGTTTGAATGATGTTATGGGACATGTCCGGGGTTTGGTTGAGGTCCCGGGGGCCTCGGCTGTGTTTTGGATGCTCAACGGACCATTTCCTCCTATTTTTTAACTGTTGTTGCTGCTTCTGGTATGCCTCTATCGCGTTCGCGAAGGCTTAATTTGGCCACCTAGAATTCTTCTCTTCGTGTTCGCATAATCCCTCCCACGTTAGCAAAGCCCCACTTACTTCCCCATCATTTTCGCGTAAGCTGTCACGCGTTCGTGTAACTACGCTAGTCCGTTCTTCGCGTTCGCGTAGGGTAACTCCTGGACCTCGCTATTTTTCTTTATCACGTTCGCATTCAGACGTTGCATTCGCGTAGTTTTGTGATTCTAGGCCTTCGCGTTCGCGTTCTCCCCCTCGCAATCGTGAAGGGCATTTTTGGCAACTTTAATTTTTCTTCTTCGTGAATGCGACCTTACTTCCGCGTTCACGATGCATAACGGGCCTGGGCAGTTATAAACATTTCAAAACTGAGTGTTTGCCATTTTTATCAAAACACAAGCTTGGGAGCTCGGATTTGGGAGAGATTTCGAGGGATTTTCGAGGGCAACGATTGGGTAACGATTCTCTACTCTCTTATGCTTAAAACCCACTAATCTAATCACGAAATCCTCCTTAATTTCTGATTTTTGAATGAAAAATGGGAAAAACTTCATAGACCAATCTATTGAGTTTTGAGTGGGTGTTTGACCTCCGATTTGGGAGATTTTTATATGGCTAGACTCGTGAGAGTACGAGGGTTCTGAAAATGTGAAAATTATTCGGTTCTGAGATGTTGGCCTGAGGGGCATTTTGGTTATTTTTCTTAAATTTGCGTCTTAGCTTTAAATTTAATAGTAGAATCAGTTGCTTGAGATGTTATTTACGATATGTAATTGAATTGAATAGATTTGGGCCATTTGGAGCCTGATACTCGTGGAAAAGTGTGGTTTCGAGTTGATTTTGGAGCTGGTTTGAGGTAAGTGGCTTGTCTAACCTTGTGTGGGGGACCTTTCCCCTTAGGATATGATATTTGGTAATTGAATGCCTTGTACGTGAGGTGACGAGCGCGTACTTGAGCTAATTGTTGAAAAATCCGATTTTACTTTAAATATTTAGGCTGAGTTTCCTTCTTATCTGCTTTATTTTATTGCAATTATAGACTGTGTTAGCTAGAAAAGCATGCTTAGTTGCTCCAAATTGCTTATGTGCTATGGAAGTGGAATTCTTGTATCTCACCCCCTCCCTTGTTTGTTTACTTTGGGACTGCAGGTTCGATTCCCGATAGATTCCCTACATATTTACTCTGGGACTGCGGGTTAGATTCCCGAAAAATCCCCCTGCATATTTACTTTGGCACTGCGGGTTAGATTCCCGCTAGATCCCCTTGCACATTGATAGTTGGACTACGGGACGGTGTCCTGGGAGATCATTCGAATATACTCATATGATGGACTATGGGATGGTATCCCCGGAGTTCCTTGGACAGTTGATGAAAGGGACTACAGGACAGTATCCTGGGAGATCCTCGTTGTTGGTATTGATATTGAGCTGTTTTACTCTGTTTTTATCTTACTTTCTGAGTGTTAATTGTTGCCTTGTACAACCTGTCTTACTTCGTAGCTGTACTCATTACTTTCGTTTATTTAATGTTGTTGCAAGACTTATTATTATGTTTATTCTCAGTAGGTCCCTGATATTCCTCGTCACTACCCAACTGAGGTTAGACTTGGCACTTACTGAGTACCGCTGTGGTGTACTCATGCCCCTTCTGCGCATGTTTTTCATGTGCAGATCCAAGTACTTCATCCCAGGCGTATCACTCTCGAGGCGGAGAGATCTAGCAGAGACTTCGAGGTACATCTGCCGCGTCCGCAGACCTGGAGTCTCTATCTTATTCTAGCTTTAATAGTTAGCTTTTCCTTTCGTACTTTTGCTTTAGACATTCTGGAGTTAGAGCCGTGTATTACTTTCCGTTAGCATGTGGACCCGTGAGTTTTCGGGTTTTAGGATGATATTGTATACTTCCGCGCTATTGAGTTTTATATGCAGAGCAGCATTTATATACAGTTTTCGTTCTAGTTGTTTAGTTTAATTAATTGTTTCCGCAAGTTATGTTATTTCCGCATTTTTAGGCTTACCTAGTCGTAGGGACTAGGTGCCATCACGACATGTTCACGGAGGGTGAATTGGGGTGGTGACAAGTTGGTATCAGGGCTCTAGGTTCATAGGAGTCACGAAACACAGGCCGGTTTATTAGAGTCTCGCTGATCGGTTTCGGAGACGTCTGTACTTATCTACGAGAGGCTATGTAACTGTTAGGAAAATTTTCACTTCATTTGATTTCCTTGTCGTGCGATATTTTGACATCACAAATTCTAAACTTCTATCTTCTATTCTCTCATATATGGTGAGGACATGCGCTACTCAGGATGATCAGGCACCTGCACCCCCTACTGCGGCCGTCCAAGACCGGGGCCGCGGTAGAGGTCGAGGATGCGCACGCGGTGCAGCCAGAGCACCTGCGCGAGCTACCACCGAGGCACCACCCGCAGATCCAGCCGGAGCTTAGGCTCCTGGCACACCTACTACTGCCACTACTACTCCAGCTTTTCAGGAGACTTTGGCTCAGTTCATGAGTGTGTACACCACCTTAGCTCAGGCAGGGTTTCTTCTCCTTGCTGCAGCCACATCCCATGCCGGGAGAGGAGCACAGACTCCCCTCATCCGCACTCCTGAGCAGCGAGTGCATGTTGAGCAGGTCCCGAGATTATTCTTGCACTACCTGCAGCACCAGTTCAGCCCGAGGACCAGTCAGCTGCTTCAGAGGATGAGCAGCGGAGACTTGAGAGGTTCAAGAAGTATGATCCCCCAGTATTCAGTGGATTAGCATCAGACGATGCCTTGGGATTTCTAGAGGAGTGCCACTGTATTTTTCGCACTATGGGCATAGTAGAGTCTAGCGGGGTTTCCTTCACTTCCTTCCTACTTCGGGGAACCGCCTATGATTGGTGGCAAACTTATGAGATAGACAGTCCAGCTGAGGCTGCCTCACTGACCTGGACCCACTTCTCAGATATGTTCATGGGAAAGTTTCTTCCTCAAAGTCTCAAGGATGCATGGCGCGCAGAGTTTGAGCATTTTCACCAGGGTGCTATGACTATTTCGAAGTATGCTATCCGTTATACCAAGTTGGCCAGGCATGCACCAGCCGTGGTTGCTACAGTCCGTGAGAGAGTTTGCAGGTTCATTGAGGGTCTTATCCTACCCATTAGATCTAGAATGGCTCGAGAGTTAGAGATGGACATTTCTTATCAGCAGGTAGTGAGCATTGCTAGGAGGATCGAGGGTATGCTTGCCAGGGAGCAAGTGGAGAGGGAAGAGTTCTCATACCATGGTCACAACTCCAGCTGTTACCCCATCTGCCCAGTCGGCTAGGGGCGGAGGTTAGAGAGATAGAGGTCGCCCTCGAGAGAGGAGCCGGGCCAGATATTATGCTATTCCTGCTCATACAAGGTTGTTGCCTCCGACTCCGTCATTACTGGTATTATACTAGTTTGTCACAGAGAGGCATCGGTTCTATTCGATCTGGGCTCTACTTATTCTTATGTGTCTTCTTACTTTGCTCCGCATTTGGGTGTACCTCGGGATTTTTTGAGTGCCCCCGTTTATGTTTCTACTTCTGTGGGGGATTCTCTTGTTGTGGACTGTATTTATCGGTCATGTCTGGTTACTATTCATGGTTTTAACACCATAGCAGATTTATTGTTACTCGGTATGGTTGATTTTGACATTATCTTGGGCATGGAATGGTTGTCGCCCCATTTTGCTATTCTTGATTGTCATGCCAAGACCGTGACGCTGGCTATGCCAGTATTCTGCATATTGAGTGAAGTGATACTTTAGATCACACTCCTAGTAGAGTTATTTCTTTCCTCAAAGCTCAACGTATGGTTGAGAAGGGGTGTGCCGCGTATTTAGCTTATGTGAGAGATGTCAGTGCTGATACCCCTTTTAGAGATTCAGTCCCGGTGGTACGGGATTATCCTGATGTGTTTCCAGCTGATCTTCCGGGCATGTCGCCCGATAGA
>MU666161.1:231881-245094 GCA_026770625.1 Nicotiana glauca | reverse complement strand
ATATATATATATATATATATATATATATATATATATATATATATATATATATATATGTGTGTGTGTGTATGAGAACTTGATGCAAACAAATATAGTTTTTTAACCACAAAATTGTGGCTAATATAAGTATTTTGTAAAATAATTTTGTAGTGCAGACAAAATCGCCACGATTAGAAAGTGTGGCCATAGGTAATGTCAATCTGACATTGTTAATGATAAATGTTGCTCTAGAAGCCACACTTTCTAAGCGTGGCCTATAACGTGACAATGATCACGCTTTATAAGCATAGCCTTATGTCACAAAAATGGCTATATCAGAAAATATAAGTGTGGCCTTTGTACCGTATCGGCCACGCTTTAAAAGCGTGGCTTCTAAGGCAACACCTACAAAACGTGGCCAATAGTCGAAGGTTACGGTACTTTAGGCCACCCCCCAAAAAGCGTTTCCTAAAGCCGTAAAGTGTTGCCTTTGCCCAAATGCTACACTTCTTGGCATTTTAGGCCACACTTCTCAGGGGTGGTTGCAGGCCTAAAATTATGTAGTGTACTTATTTTAGAACCTATGTGCTATTGCCTTTTACCGCTTTTTATTTAAGAAAATTATCTTGAAACGGGTTACACGTACGTATACCTATTTGTTTAGCGTGTCAAAAATTGTGTCACGCGAACGTGTCTACAATTAATAACGCTTTATTATTATTAAGAGAGTTTAGCCAAAGTTGCGAGAATGCATACTCCGATTTTGTTTTTAGAGATCGCAACCATGTCACGCGAACGTGTATACAATCGCGATGGTAAATTAAACATGCCTAAAGTAACTACGCGTTTGCACTTTGCGAGGGCCATGTAATTTGCTAAATGGCACACCTCGAATTCTAAGGATTTAAAAGAAATAGTTAGATGAGGGCCACACATTTGGGATTTTATTTGGCGCGGCACACCTTAATTCCAATTTCAAAGGATTGTACTCGCTAAAGCCAACTAAGGATGTTCACAATTATTTTCCTAAATTATTCTGAGATTATTGTAAAAAGTAAAGCAAATCAGTTTGGAAAAGGTGGACTAAAATGTAGCATGATTGACACATGGGCCAAGCAATATCCAACAGTACATTAATTATGCCCAAATTTTAACCCTTTCTGCCAACCAAATTATCATAGGCACCATTATCTTATTTCGTCCAAAACACTACCATGCCCTCTAAATCCCCGCTAATCAGAAGACAAATTAGCAAAAGGGCACTAAAGTGCCTCGCCAGAATACGAAGCCATCATGGAAATGATGTAAGCTAAACTCAAATAGAAAGTGTTTCGCCCACGGATAAACAAAAGAAGTCAAATAAATAAGACACTAAAATAAATGATAGGCATGTCCTTTGATATCATGTGAACAACAAGATCAATCAGTGTGATTTTTTTTCGATGAGTAAAGAATTTCATTCAAACTGGAATTCATAACTCAAAGCACCCAGGATCATATATTCCAAAACAAATACTGTAACAAAGCAAAAATCAGAGAAAGAAAAAAAATCAGACCTTCAATGCAAGAACATGACTTCGTATCTTTTGAAACTCAACGATGAACCAAAATGCGGACCTCGAACGAAACTCGGCGACAACGAACTCAGACTCGACTATATTTGGACAACCGTTACGGGCGGTAAAGGGTCGTTCCTTTGGTGTTATGCGGCTGTCTCTACTGTGTCTAGCCTCTTATTATGCTTAGCTTCATTGTGTGTATATGTACTAGAGCTTTTGTTTCAATGAAGAAGATGGAAATTCAGAAAAGGGGGGAGGGAGGGGTCGTGGAGAAGACAGAGTCAGGGGGTGGGGTTTTCTCTGAAAAGTTGTGCTCAGATCTCCCTTTTTCCCTCCATTCGCGTTATTTTTTTGTGTATAGCTTTATACGTCTAGGTTTTAGGTGTATATTTTTGTGTATTTGTCAATTAGTCCCTAGGTCCTTTTGTGTTAAGTCCTTAGGGTCTTTTTATTTATTTTTTGTCATAAAGAAGAGTCTAGAAGGATCCCTAGACTACACAATGCCTTTTTTTTTTATTTTTTTTTATAAAAAATAAGATAGAGATGCTACACAATGTCAAAGCTAATCCTAATTAATTAAACTAGACATGAAACTATTTTTGTATTTTCGAAATTATATAAAGGTAAAAATAAGGTATTATTTTTGTATTTTTTTTAATTTATGAAAAATGCATAAACTAAAATATTTTTTTGTAATTTTCATTTTTCTTGCACTAAAATAAAGTAAAAGCGTCAAAATTAATTGAAATAGCACTATTAGGCCTAAATTAAATATTTACATACTAAGATACGAAAAATCTTGGGGAAGGTCAAAAATCACATGTCTACAGCTGCCCCTATTTGACTGGAAACACGAAGAGTTTTCAGATAAAGAACGACTAGACAAGTTTTTTGACCCAACCCTTATTTGGAGGGACTAAAACTAAGAGAAAAGGGGAATGTGACCGAGCCTTGGTATCTGAGATGCCTACATATCCTTGATTATAAAGGAATCAGGCCACGTGTAGTTCAGAAGTGAACGAGATGATGGAGTATGCCGAATCGGAGAGCTAGTTGAGGTGTTGTTCCACCAAGGTTCCGGTCCGTAGCCCTATTACTACATCAAAAATGAAAACATGAAAAAGACTAGCTAAGCCTGTCAACTACGAGTTACAAGATTCCTATCTATAAGTCTTCTGAAGCTTGATCTTGAGTCTTGAATGGTTCTTCATGCAGACTTTGGATCTGAACCTTGATGCTTGCTAGTTGCAGGTGCTAATTCATTCTTCCTCAGCTTTTTGGACCAAACCTGGACACCACACCACGCTTGTGACTTCATCATGTCTTAAGCAACTCACATGGATTCACTTTTGCTTTCTTTTTGTTTCTCTTCTTCTTTTATTATTTTGGATTGCGACTAACTTCCGTTGATCATCTAAGACTGTTAACTCGCATTCTTTCTGCAAGCCTCTTTTGTTGTTGACTTGAATTGCATTCTGAAGTATTTTCCCTTTCTCTAGGTGGACCCCTAATTGCTGAACCTGAACCGTCTTCTTTTGTTACTTGTCACTGTTTTCCCTTGCACCTTGAACCATTTTCTCTTGAAACTAGAACTTTCTCCCTTCGGAATTGCTTTCCTTTAAAGCTTGAGTTGTCTTCCTTCGAAACTGCTTTCCTTTGAAACTTGAGTTGTCCTCCTTCAAAACTATTTTCCCTTTCTTCAAGTGGATGCCTGACTGTCAAAACTTGAACTGCATTCTGAGATGCTTTCCTTTCTCCGGGTGATGCTTGACCGGTAAAACTTGAAATGTAGTCTTCTGTTTTCCAGGCGAGCTCCTGACGGCTGAAACTTGGAATGTAGTCCTCTGTTCTCTAGGCGGGCTCCTGACTGCTGAAACTTGAAATGTATTCCTCTGTTCTCCAGGCGGACTCCTGACTGCTGAAACTTGAAATGTATGCCTCTGTTCTCCAAGCGGGCTTCTGACTGCTGAAACTTGAAATGTATGCCTCTGTTCTCCAGGCGGGCTCCTGACTGCTAAAACTTGAAATATATGCCTCTGTTCTCCAGGCGGGCTCTTGACTTCGACAAAATAGACAAAATAAAGAAAATTTTCTTCCCCAGTTTGGTGGCTGGGCATCATATTACCGGATATTAATAAGAATTTGAAAACTAAAACTTGAATTATAATACTTCTGTTCTCCAGGTGGGCTCCTGATTGCTGAAATTTGAAACGTATGCCTCTGTTCTCCAGGTGGGCTCCTGACTGCTGAAACTTGAAATGTATGCCTCTGTTCTCCAGGCGGGCTCCTGACTGCTGAAACTTGAAATGTATGCCTCTGTTCTCCAGGTGGGTTCCTGACTGCTGAAACTTGAAATGTATGCCTCTGTTCTCCAAGCGGGCTCCTAACTGCTGAAACTTGAAATGCATGCCTCTGTTCTCTAGGCGAGATCCTGACTTCGACAAAATAGATAAAACAAAGAAAATTTTCTGCCCCAGTTGGTGGTTGGGCATCATGTTACCAAATATTAGTAAGAATTGGAAAACTAAAACTTGAATTGTAATACCTCTGTTCTTCAGACGGGCTCCTGACTTTGAAATGTATGTCTCTGTTCTCCAGGCGGGCTCCTAACTGCTGAAACTTGAAATGTATGCCTCTGTTCTCCAGGCGGTCTCCTGACTACTGAAACTTGAAATGTATGCCTCCGTTCTCCAGACGGGCTCCTGACTGCTAAAACTTGAAATGTATGCCTCTGTTCTCCAGGCAGGCTCCTGACTGGTGAAACTTGAAAAATATGCCTCTGTTCTCCAGGCGGGCTCCTGACTGCTGAAACTTGTAATGTATGCCTCTGTTCTCCAGGCGGGCTCCTGACTTCGACAAAATAGATAAAACAAAGAAAATTTTCTGCCCCAATTTAGTGGTTGGGCACATGGGTGAGTGTTAAACTAAATCATTCTACCAACTATTATTCAGAATTCGAAAGCTACGTCCTATTATCCAGGGAGGTCCTGACAACTCCTAATTAAACGACCATTATAAATCTATGTTATGTCTTCTAAAGATGTGACTTACGCTAAATCTTGTTATCTAAGAGGGTCTTAAACTACTCCCCATTATCCAGGAGGGTCCTGACAACTTCTAGTTAAAGACAGTTTTAACCTAAGTTATATCTACTGAGTACGACTTCCACTATATCTTGTTATCTAAGCAGACCTTAAAACTACGTCCCATTATCTAGGAGGGTTCTGAAAACTTCTAATTGAATCCTATCTTAAACTTGCAAACTTTGAAACTAACTTATATTCCTTTAAGCTAAACTATGCTATTTATGACTGTTTTGAAATTTAAACTAAGCCCCATTTTCCAGGAGGGTCCTGAGAATTTACGGTCATACCTGTTTTGGTGCTTGCCCTTCCCCTACGGGGAGTTTCTCCAAAACGAACAACAACTTTCTACCCCCGTTTCAATCAAAGAAAAATCTTGTCAGTTTAAAATATGGTGGTTGGTTTGTGGCCTTGAACTCTAAGGGAGATTGCTCCTTCAACTTCCCATGATGACTGATTTCCACTCAAAGACCTTGCTTGTTTATTGGCTAACCACTTTCTCTGTCACCATTATCACAGAAAATACCGCTTCTCCGTTCAAACAATATCCTCTATTTGTTGCATTGCATGAACTGGCGTCTCCCCAACCTTTGTATCTTACATGGATCCCAAAGCACGTCCATTGCCCCCACTCTATGTATATGCTGTTCTTTCTTGACTTAACCACTGGCCTCGGCCTTGAGGTCTGTTGCTCCTTCTTTTTGATTTCCATTCGACGACCTTGCTCGTTCCTTGACTAACCACTTCCTTTGTCACCCTTAACAAAGAATATGCCTCTTCTCCGTTCAAACCCCATACCTTCTACTTGTTGTATTGCTCTTGAACTGACATTTACCAACCTTTATGTCTCACATGAACCCCAAGGCATGACACTTGTCACCCCCTCATTGTGTATGTTGTTCTTTCTAAGCCACTGGTCCTGTCCTTGAGGTCTACGTCTCCCTCATTTGCCATGATAACTTCGATTTCTACTTGGAGATTTTGTTCGTCACGGGTTTACCACCCTTTGTCAATCCTATCACAGGAAATACCTTTGATCTGTTCACCCTAACCCCTCATCTGTTGCATTGTTCATGAATTGATATGTACCAAACCTTTGTATTTCACAACGATCCTAGAGCATGTCGATTGTTACCAACTCAGTGCGCTTGCTATTCTTTCCTGACTTATGCCATTTTGATGTGCTAGCCAGATCTTGTCTTGTGCAATTGGAAAGCTGGTGGCAAATTTTGAAGTCATTTCTCACCTGTTTTGACCAAACAGACTCAAGAGGAGGAAATAAAAAAGACAAAAGGAACAGAGTATAAGGACAATGGAAAGAGATGATTCCTAACAAGAAAACTACAAAGTAGAAACCTATCGGATGTGGATACCGACTCTAATGACCTTGACATGCACCTGTGGCCTATTCTGTTAAGCAAATTTGATGTTCAGCTCCTATTACACCCCAAAATCGTGAAACTAGGCTTCACTGCTCTGTCGTCTTTCACAATCTTTGTCTGGTGATTTCCCATCTGATTCTCAATCCTTATTCGACTTGTGGTGCCCGATAGGGTTTTCACCATCAAGCCTCTTCATTTTGGTCTTCTCTCATCTCACCGTCGCCTTATGGTGCCCGTGAAGGTTTTCACTAATAAGACTCTCTCATTTTTGATTTCTCTCAGCTTTCATTGCCTTGTGGCACCCGTGAGGGTTCTCATCAACAAGACTCTCTCATTCTTCATTTCCCTTATTTGGACCGGAGTGTTGCCCCTGATATGATTCACCTCTACTCGCTTGACTTGGCATCTCTCAAAGACTGATCGGAAGGTCTTCCTTTAGACCGTAATGTGGGCTTTTGGATAGGGTTAGAAAGAAAGGGTATCAAAGGCTCAAAACAATTCAACTTGGGTTCAAAATTACAACTTTAGGAATTAGATTTCTCACAACAACCACAACTTCTGCCCCAGTTCATTTCTTGGGGACTTTTAGATTTTTATTTTGGTGTGACTGAACCTTAGAAAGAGGCTGCCTACGTATCCTTTCGGAATCAAGTCGAACGTAGTTCAGGACATAGAAATTACTTGGTTATTGTGATTTCTCTTTTCTTTTTCTTCCTCTTTCTCTTCTTTTCTTTTCTTCCTTCCCTTTCTCTTTTTGTTGTTTTGTTTTTTTTCTTTTTCTTCTCTTTTTTCTTTTTCCCCCTTTTTCCTCCTCTCTCTTTTCATTCTTTCCTCTTCTCTTTTTCCTTTACTTATCTTTTACGCTTGTATTTCTGATCTTTGTTACTGATTCTGAAAGAGGAGTATGAAAGAAAATAAATAAGGCTCAAAGGGTTTAAGGTGTTTAGATAGCAGAACAAAATGCCTCTGTCATTCCAATCTTCAAAACATGCCAAGTACAAACAACATAATCAAACAAACCAAGGAAAAAATTTGTAACATCTTTTCATTATACCAGACTTGATAACCATATCCACACATCCGCCTTCTATATCTGTTAAACACAAAGCCCTATTGGACAATACTCTCACTCTCGTTACCACGAACGCCCCCTATCAATTTGGGCAAACTTTCCTTTGTCTTCAAACCGATGCGGCATGATGTTCAATAGTATTTATTTACGTCCTATCTGCCCCAGTTTCACATGGTTCGAGCTTCAAATGATCTCAAAGTGTCCAAATCTGTACTTATTTCCCTCAAATGTCCCTATCATCTTCAGAATTGTTTCATTGCTTCATGAGTGAACTAATTTTAAGACCAGGCCTAGAATTTTGTATGCATGTCATATCAGTAGAACCAGCATTTAGACATAAGACAAAATAGAAGGATAGAAGAGAACTAAACTAAGGAAATGACTAAAAACAACAAAAGACAGGAAATTGCATTAGATAGACGGTGAAATAGTTCGAGTAACAGAGTAAGTAAAACAAACTGGGGTACAACCCTGGAACAAACCTAGAAAACACTTAAACGCTACTGTGACTAAACAAATAAGGAAAAATGAAAAGGATAGAAGAGTTTGAGTCATAAGACAATATCCGAATTACAACCCTGAAATAACTCGGACAACAGAAATGACAACAAAATAAACCCAAAGCTCCACTCCGGCTGACCAAGAAATGGAGCGTCTTCCCAATTATCAAGCACGACATCTTAGCCACTGAATTCTGCATCAATATTGCCAAGACCATTATCAACTTTAATAAACAAGTTCCCAAGAGGACTCGCATACTCCCTGTCACTATCATTGACCACAACTACCCTTCTTGAACCATCCTTTCTATTTCCCTTTTCAAAGAGCGACAATCTTCAATGCTATGCCCCGGGAGATTAGAGTGGTACATGCACCGCACAGCAGGATCAAAGCCTTTTGCATATGGATCTGGAGTATATCCGAGGAGCGGCTCAAATAAACTTGTGTAGGATTCTCCGATGGGCGTGAAATTATCTTTTTGCCTTTGTTTCCCTCCATGCCTCAGTTTCCTAGGATTGTTGGATTTTTGAAAATACTGTGAAAGCACACATGGATTTTGGGATGCTGGTGCTTGCCCTAGGGAATGACCCGGTGGTTGGACAAATGGCCGAATGTTGTTCGACGGATAATATTGGGGTGGCTTATGTGGAGTTTGGGGATGTTCACGGGGTCGGTATTGTGGCTGAAAGCGTTTAGCAAGAACGACCACCGGACCCTGTTGTTAGCAGAAGGAGTGACCTGATGGCTGGACAGAATACCGGATGTTGTTCGGAGGACAATACTGAGGTGGATTATGTGGAGCTCGGGGATACGTTTGGGGTTGGAGTTGAGGCTGAACACGTTTAGCAAGAACGACCAATGGACCCTGTCGTCAGCGGGGCTCAGCACCACCTTTTTTATCAATGGGATGGCTATCCCGAGCGACTTGTTCGTTCCATCTGAGCCAAAATTCCCTAAAAATTTCCTTGGGTTTCTTTTCCATCTAAGATGGGGAGGAGCGGTCTGGGACAATGTTTATATTGTTCTGAAAATGCCGCATAAAATCTTGAGCCATATTACCCAATATAGGCCAGTTACCGACATCTTGATGATTATACTAGTCCAAAGCTGCCCCAGTCAGGCTCTCACTGAAATACGCCATCAACAAATCATCTTTCACGCCAACACTTCTTATTTCACGGCAATAACCCCTCAGGTGGGCTACTGGATCTCCCCGCCCATCATACAAATTAGACTTTGGCATCTTAAACCCTTTCAGCTTTCTAGATATCTCATCTTGCTCCACTTTCTTAGCAAGCTTTGTAGTCTCACCAGGAGGCTCAAAATGAGGAGCGTGAGAGTATGGACTTGAGACCTTGAAAGTTGGCTCTAGAGCATAATGTTGGGCATCGGGGACTGATGGTGGATGACACCCACTAATCCAAGCTTGGTATATTTCGGCCATCTGTCTTTTCAACCTCAAGACCTCTTCTTTCAACTCAGATTCTGATTCAACAATTCCCTTAGACGGATCAGTAACCCCTGTGTCCAAGTCTTTACTAGCCATGGCTACCTTGCTCTTTGACCTTGTGTTGTATGGATGAGTTACTTAAAAACACACAAACTAACCACCCTTCTGCTATGAATATAACAAAATGAAGCCATCATGTTAGCGTTAGGGCATTTAACATAATATAATCTCACTTTACGTGCAATGCACCTAGCCACAGTTATCGGTTCTAAAATGACTTCGAGGGTATAAAGGTCAGTTGGCATCATCCCAATTTGTTCGCTTCAACCTCTCTTTTCTTTGTTTTTCTAGCACTTGCTTGCTTATTTTTCCTTCCTTTTTTTTCCTTCTAATTATCGCTCTTTTTCTTCCTTCTCACTTCTCACCTCCCACAATTTCACCATTTTTTTTCTCTTTTTCCTTTTCTTTTTTTTTTCTTTTAATAATAAAAAAATAATTCGATCGAACCGTACGTAGGTTGCCTACGTATCATGACCCCGCATGAATCAGATATTTGCGTAGTTCTGAAAAAACAGGAATAAAGTAAACAAATTCTTTTTTTTCTTTTTTACCTTAATGACTACTCTGATGAGAAAAGAGAAATGAAAGAAGCAAATCATTTTTTTTAAATTTTCTAGACTTAATGTTATATGACCTATTCTAAAATCAAGCTTAACGGGCATATTTTTTCTTTTCTTTTTTTTCTTTTTGAAATAAATACTCTATGGAAAATTATTAAGGAAAAAGCCCTACAAGAGAAAAATATTTTTTAATTTTTTTTATTATGAAGGAAATCTAAAGAATAAACCAAAGAAAAATATTTTGAATTTTCATTTGATATCCTGACGCAACATTTCAAAACAAGCAATAAAAAAATATTTTGGATTTCAATTTTGATTGCCTAAAAAAGAGACTCTGAAAATAAATCAAAGATAAAGTATGTTGTCTTTTTTTTTCTATGTACAATATCCTAAAGTTCTAATGAAAATAATTTTTTTTATTTTTCATTACTTTTCAAAGAAGAACTTCAAAAGGAAATCTTTTTTTTGATTGATACCTTAAAGAAAGCTTTTTAAAAAAAAATACTAAAAGAAAATTCTCTTTTTTTGAATTTTGGTCTCAATATACCAAAGAAAACATAAAAACAATTTATTTTAAGTCCTAGATATTAATTGCCTAAGGGAATAACAACCTCAAAATTTTTATCCATTTCTAGAGTTAGTATTTCTAAGGAAAACTCATAACGTAAATATAAAATGCCACATTTTTTTTTGGATTTTTGAGTTACAACACATTTTCATATGCAAAATACAATAGTAATAAAAAACTCGACACTACTATACCAAACTAACAAGTAAAAGACGATATAAAAATAAAATAAAAATCTCCTCAAACAACTTCTGAATGCAGTGGCCCTGGAGTATCGGTCATGCTCAAACTCCGGTAAGTAAATCCATACCTGTATGAGAAAACTTAAACCAACACTATGCGAGACAAAAACATTCCCTACTAGACCCATGCAAGACATGGTTGCGATTATTTTTGCAAAATGACTTATTTAGCCAAAAGGTGGCTAGAAGTGCAAAACTTGGCTAATACCCCCCAAAGCCAAAAACCTAAGATTTACTAGGAAGACCGGATCCTATGTGGGTTGCCTACGTATCGCCCCGAAAGACGAGAATCGGGTATGCGTAGTTCGGGCAGATTGGATACGGTCGAGAATTTTAGAAAAATAACTAATTCAGAGAAAATATTTTTTTTGTCTTTTCCTTGAAAATGATGAAACATGCAAACTCTTTTTTTGGATTTTCTTTTTTCTTTTTTTTTTTGATTTTTTCTTTTTTTGAAAAATGATAAAAAGTGCAAAATCATTTTGAATTTTTCAAGCTCTTTTTCCTACTTAACAAAAATGTGACAGAAAATATAATTGGGCCCCACTCGCTTTATCTTCACACTTCACCCTTTTTTTCTTTCATTTTTTTCATTGTTTTTTTTTTCTTTTTTATTTTTCATTTGCCCTCAGCTATCATTGGTCCGCTAAATGACCCTTTTACCATTGAATAAATACAATATGTAACACATCAGATGCATCAAGATGGTCTGTTATTTTGGATACACCTGTATTAGACGGACCCAACCCCTATGTTGAGTCCCCTAAGTCAAATACACGTGATGCAAACAAGCGCTCCTACTAGGGATCCGGTATGAAGCTGTGTTTTTCTAGGTTTAAGTCCTGGGGTTTCGGTCTAGACTTGGGATACTCGAGCGGACAACTGGGGCCGATGAGGGGGCGACGTATCGGGAGCACTAAAGTCTTCCCGGCCTTGTTGCTTGCCCAGCCTTGCTCTATTTGGTATAATTTCTACAGAAAAAGTGGGCTACGCGAACGTATGCACCATTTTTAGAAGACTCAGAAGGGGTGGCATAAGAAGACAATTATATACAATTCAACAATATTAAAGCGGTAAATAGATAGCATTTAGCACAAAAGGTTCACAAAATACAGTAATATCAATGATAAATAAAGCCAAGTAAAAATCATGAAACAAGCTCGAATTCTTGAACCTTGAACTAGAAGTTCTGGGTTCTTAGTTCCCCAGTAGAGTCACCAGAGCTGTCACACCTCCTTTTTCACTACACCCCCGGAAGGTATAATAAAGGGAGTTTTTTCCAATTAAAGGACAATCGAAACGGGATTATTTTATTAAAAGATTCAGAGTCGCCACTTGGGATAATTAAGGTGTCCCAAGTCACCGGTTCAAATCCCGAATCGAGGAAAAGATTGACTCTGTATTACAGTCCGCGAACCAGAAATTCGGGTAAGGAATTCTGTTAACCCGAGAGAAGGTGTGAGGCACCCCCGTATTCCGTGGTTCTAGCACGGTCGCTTTGATTACACTTGGCTTATTAAATTGTTTAATTACTTATTTTAGAACCTATGTGCTATTGCCTTTTACCGCTTTTTATTTAAGAAAATTATCTTGAAACTGGTTACACGTACGTATACCTATTTGTTTAGCGCGTAAAAAATTGTGTCACGCAAATGTGTCCGCAATTAATAATGCTTTATTAATATTAAGAGAGTTTATCCAAAGTTACATGAACGCATACTCCGATTTTATTTTTAGAGATCGCGACCATGTCACGCGAACGTATCCACAATCGCGAAGGTAAATTAAACGTGCCTAAAGCAACTACGCGTTTGCACTTTGCGAGGTCCATGTAATTTGCTAAATATCACACCGCAAATTCTAAGGATTTAAAAGAAATAGTTAGATGAGGGCCGCACATTTGAAATTTTATTTGGCGCGGCACACCTCAATTCCAATTTCAAAGGATTGTACTCACTAAAGCCAACTAAGGATGTTCACAATTATTTTTCTAAATTAATCTGAGGTTATTGTGAAAAGTAAAGCAAATCAGTTTGGAAAAGGTGGACTAAAATGTAGCATGATTGACACATGGGCCAAGCAATATCCAACAGTACATTAATTATGCCCTAATTTTAACCCTTTCTGCCAACCAAATTATCATAGGCACCATTATCTTATTTCGTCCAAAACACTACCATGCCCTCCAAATCCCCGCTAATCAGAAGACAAATTAGCAAAAGGGCACTAAAGTGCATCGCCAGAATACGAAGCCATCATGGAAATGATGTAAGCTAAAATCAAATAGAAAGTGTTTCGCCCACGGATAAACAAAAGAATCAAATAAATAAGACACTAAGATAAAGGATAGGCATGTCCTTTGATATCATGTGAACAACAAGTTCAATCAGTGTGATTTTTTTTTCGATGAGTAAAGAATTTTATTCAAACTGGAATTCATAAATCAAAGCACCCAGGATCATATATTCCAAAACAAATACTGTAACAAAGCAAAAATCAGAGAAAGAAAAAAAATCAGACCTTCAATGCAAGAACATGACTTCATATCTTTTGAAACTCAACGATAAACCAAAATGCGGACCTCGAACGAAACTCGGTGACAACGAATCAAACTCGACTATATTTGGACAACCGTTACGGGCGGTAGAGGGTCATTCCTTTGGTGTTATGCGGCTGTCTCTACTGTGTCTAGCCTCCTGTTATGCCTAGCTTCATTGTGTGTATATGTATTAGAGCTTTTGTTTCAACTTTCAATGA
>MU666161.1:212183-230904 GCA_026770625.1 Nicotiana glauca | reverse complement strand
GGGGTTTTCTCTGAAAAGCTGCGCTCAGATCTCCTTTTTTCCCTCCATTCGCGTTATTTTTTTGTGTATAGCTTTATATGTCTAGGTTTTAGGTGTATATTTTTGTGTATTTGTCAATTAGTCCCTAGGTCCTTTTGTGTTAAGTTCTTAGGGTCTTTTTATTTATTTTTTGTCCTAAAGAAGAGTCTAGAAGGGTCCCTAGATTACACAATGCCTTTTTTATTTTTTTATTTTTATTTTTTTAAAAATAAGATAGAGATGCTACACAATGTCAAAGCTAATCCTAATTAATTAAACTAGATATGAAACTATTTTTGTGTTTTTGAAATTATATAAAGGTAAAAATAAAGTACTATTTTTGTATTTTTTTTAATTTATGAAAAATGCATAAACTAAAATATTTTTTTGTAATTTTCATTTTTCTTGTACTAAAATAAAGTAAAAATGTCAAAATTAATTAAAATAGCGCTTAGGCCTAAATTAAATATTTACATGCTAAGATACGAAAAATCTTGGGGAGGGTCAAAAATCACATGTCTACACTTTCCAAGTTCCCTTTGTCTAAAACTTTACTTTTTTTTATATGTACACAACTTGTTCAAATTCTTTGTTTTATTATTTAAGTTATATAATGTCCAACATCTTTATTTGTAATTATGTGTTTCAACTACTTATTCTTTAAAGAACTAATTCATAAGTACAAGTTCGGCCGGGACCTACCGTTGTGGAGCGAGAGGGGTGCTAACACCTTCTCCTCAAGGTTATTTAGAGCCCTTACCCTAAATCTATGGTAATGCAAATTAGTCTAAGATTTAATCACTCTAGTTAACCTAACGCACCATAGTCCGTTAGGTGGTGACTCTTCAAAAACCCAAATTCCCAAAAGGAAATGAGTTATTACCCCCTATAAATGTTGAAACCCGGACGTTCTCCACGAGGAGAAAAAAGGGGCGCGACAGTACTCATACTACACTTCTGCACCTTGCGTGCAGATTATAGATGATAATATTGCTGTGTTTGGTGGTAGCTAGCATTGAAGACGTACCTGCAATCCGGTCATTGCTGCCTTTTGTTCTTGGTAGTTTTAGAATTTTTAATCTATTCATGTATATTTCAAACAAATGATGTATTTATTTCATATCAGCTCTGTAAACTCCAATCTTAGAAGCTCATGATTTGTACTACCATTCCTGAGGAATTATTTGTATAATAGCTCAATTGTATTATTATTTCTTTTGTTAATGAATCTCTTTTGAATTGGTTTGTTGTTAACTGGCTTACCTAGCGGGTTGGGTTAGGTTCCATCACAGTTAGTGGAAATTTGGGTCGTGAAAAGTTGGTATCAGAGCTCTAGGTTCATAGGTTCTATGAGTCATGAGCAATTGTCTAGTAGAGTCTTGGCGATCGGTATGATGACGTCCATACCTATCTTCGAGAGGCCACAAGGCATATAGGATAAACTTTCCATCTTTCTTTACTTATCGTACATCAATTATTCAGCTTGAAGCGTAACTCTTTGAATTCCTTTCACACACTCGCATGTGCATGTGAGTGTTCGATATCATCCGTACATTGACAGCTTATGATTCCATAGATGAGATACGAGACGTGATTTCTCTGTACTGATGATGGGCTAATTTGGAGGACTTGAGGCTGGATTTTGACTGTAGCTGGAACACGGGGATTAAGTTGTGTGAGCATGTGTTTTTGGACTTATAAGTCTGATAGTGTCCCTATGAGTGGAATTTGTGGGCCGATGAGTGGGCTGGTGACTATATAATGAGTACGATGTGACTACAAGATGTGTTCAGGTGGATTGAATGTGACAAGAAGAGTTTGCTTGAAATGTGAATATAACTATTGGGTGCTTGATTTTTGTCATAATGTGATGTACGGTCTCGAGTTATAAGTGTATTGGAGGATCTTTCATGTTGTTTAATTATGGAACGAATTAGGTTCTCATGCCTTGTTGGTGAGTTCAGTCTCAGGAAGATTAGGTGATTATGTAGTAGTCGTGGCTGTGAAAAGGTATAAATAGATATTAATTTGAGGCTAAGTAGGTGGGTTATCAGTTGCAGGGTACTATACGGATGTGTGATCCTCATGATGTTATGTGGAGGCTTTCTATTCTACCAGTGGGTTAGATTTGTTTGATTTCAGTTTGGATCGGTTGTAATAGTTGATCTGACCGTTACGAGGATGAATGCAAGATTTGCAGATGATTTGAGGTACTAGATGGTTTGTGTTACATGAGCTTATGAAGGATTTAGTTGAATCTCACTGTGGTATTATGGCCGTAATGGGGTATGGTTATTGTAAGTTATCAAATGTTTTTATTCCATGGATTTGAGTCAAGTAGGGGAGTCTACTATTAACGAGTTGATTGTACGGCTATGTGTTGTATTAATTTCGATTTGAGGTAGACTTGTAAATCAGTTATGACTTACAGAGGTTGAGATCGAGGATGACTCGAGTAAGGGAATTTCTGGACACGAGTTATATTACACTTTATGTGTATATGGGAAACATGGAATGATTGAGTTGTTATTTGTGAAGAATGTAGCAAGCAAAGAGTGGGAAATTGCTCTGTTACTTAGATGTATAGAGTACTACTTCGGGTGTCGGCGTGCTAATGGGGCACAAGTCATTCGACCTATTTGGGTGGTGCAATTGAGATTTGAGAAGAGTAGATGAATCTCGAGAAGGTTCTAATGAACTCAAGATTTATATGTAGCAATTGAGAATTTATTCAAATTTGTATATGGCAAGATCTGGGATTTACATCGGATGATGTCAAGACTTGCGGTATTTTTATATTACTATGGATTCTACAATTCACTATCAAGAAGGTAAAGGAAATAGTTTTAGGTTCACATAAGGTCTCTTCAGAGTGGGTGTCTCGATTATGGTACTTTTGGGGTGCTTGAGAAGGAATACAGTGGTTTATGGGCCTTATGGCGGTGTGGTTTTGTGCTAGGATCTCTTATGGTGAGCTTTGGGTAAGGATCACCATGTTATCGCAAGGAGAAATTTTAATTTAAGGGAATTCAGAAGGAACTCAGATAAATAGGATAATTTAATATCAGGTTGGATAAGCACGATAATGTATATGATCGATTCTTTGGATTTTTACAATGTGGTGAGTTTCTACAGGTGTTTTGTGGCAATACTCTTGGGTTTGGAAACCTGCGTATCTTGGTTGAGTTAGTGAGATTCAGTTTTGATGGCTTAGTTATGTGCAAATGGACTACGAAGTATTCTCGATAATTTCTACCACGGTTTAAGACGGATATTCCCTATCGGCGTGAGGAGTATATTACATATTGTGAATTTCTCTTTGACGGGATCAAATGTAAGTTTTCTGATTGATCAGGTGTATATTCTACTTATGACTCAGGGTTGATTATGAGATTCTAGTACTATTCATATGATGGCATAATAGATGTAGTGTGTTGTGTGGGATTGGTATTTGCATGTGGAAGATCACAGTTTAATTTTTGGAAGGGAGATCATGAATTTATGCAACATAAATGATTTCAGATGTTGGCACTAATTGATGTTACCTGAGTAGAGTGTACATTCAGAAGGTGCACTGTGTTCTGACTTACGGATGCTTCGTTGGTATTATGGTACTCATCTGGTTGATCAATTGCTGATATTCATATTCTTGCTATGTGGCACGAAAGAATTATAGAAGTATTCCTCATGGGATGATCGTGTATGGGTATGTTAGACATTCGGGCAGTGGAGTTGGGATCAGATATGGTGATTCCTATGTTTGATGGATTTTGAGACCGAGGGTTCTCAGAAGTAGATTGTTTCGTGGTGGTGGACTGTGAAGATGTGGCCAAAGCTATCCAGATGATAGCATACGTTATGGTTAGTTCATTGCAAACTTTTGGAGGGTTAATTATCCATTTGTGGATGACCGGAGTTGATTTGGTGGCCTAGTGATAGGCCAATGAGGATGTGTATTATACACCAAGTCGGATTGGTTGACTTTGCACTGATATTGTTGAGGGATGTTCCATTTGGTTAGAGTTGAGCTTATTCGTATTCTGATTTGATCTATGTGTTGCTCTTTTATGCTCTGAGGGATTGCAATTTTTTAGTTATAGCCACACATGGTGCGGTTCTGTTTGGGCCCTATAGCGGACTTCGTGTGATTTGGTGATTGAGGTGTGGAATGGTTGATTGTGCATTGGTTGTGGTCCTTTGGGTTGTGGTATCATATTATTTGCTTCTCCATAGTTGTGGTCATGTACCTTGGGTACTTGATGTCGAATGGCGCGTGATTGTTGATTTTAAGCATGGTGGTTTGAGGTATTTTATATGGACTAGTGTTTGGATGGTGTCACGCATTACAACGGGATTATGTTAAAATATGATCCTTTGTGTTAGATTAGAGTGTCTTGGTACTACTATGTATGATGGGTTTATATTATTGCGGTAGTGGTGGTACTTTTTGAGTTGTGGGACAGTTCTCTCATTTGAGTCAATTTCAATTTTGGGTACGTTTGAATTGTTAATTATTGGGGCACATATTTCACAGGTTGTGATTCTAGGTAGTATTGGTGTGGCATGTGTATAAAATAGTTGTACTTGATAAGGTAAGGTCATTGGACCTAGAATGGGTACTATCAGATTTGATTGCGATATGTTTGGAAGGATAATGTTGCTGATCGACTTAGAGATTGGCTATAGTTCTTGTCAAAGGAGAGGGAGCTCCATGACTTATTGATCTGATGAATGGTCATGAGTTTCTATGTGTTGCTTTCATCATCTACAGTGTATGAAGGTTTTAGAACAAGGTTTTGTTTGATATGATGTTTATTACTAGTACCAGGTCTATTTTTAGGCAGCTACGGTGATTATAAATTATTGCTATAAGTATTTGAGTTATGTGGTACATCATGTAACTGTGTCTTGGGTTATGGTTATAGCTTGATGCAGCTTGTTCAGCATTATATAGTGTGTAGATGAGAAATTTGGGTCTTAAAGAAAATTCCAGATGTTGCAAATTAGATTGTAAGATTTATGGTCTAGGGTTGAATTAAGATCTTCACTTAGGTTGTGTTGTAAGGCTTATATGGATTAGGGTGACGTAGGACCACCCCCGAATATGTGTTTGGAACGACTCTTGGCATGCTCGAGGACAAACGTATGTTTAAGTGAGGGAAAATGTAATGACCCGACTGGTCATTTAAAGCATTTGCACTTCGCATAGTAGTCTGGGGGCATGAGTAGCTCTATATGATGTATTATGAATTGTGTGAATCATCGATTTTAGTTTTTGGGATATTTGGAATCGATTTGGAAGGATGAATTTCATGATTGAAGCTTTAAGTTGGAAGCGTGGATAAGTTTGACTCAGATTGGAGTTCTGAAGGTTCCATTAGGTCCGGATGGTAATTTTGGACTCGGGCGTATGCCCGGATTTGCATTTGGATATTTCTATTAAGTTTCGACACTAATTGGCTAAAGTTGGAAATTCGAAGGTTTGGAAAGTTCTTGAGTTTGATCGAGAGTTGATGAGGATATCGGATTCAGATTGTGATTCCGGGAATTAGAATAGCTTCTTCATGTCATTTGGGACTTGTGTGCAAAATTTGAGTTCATTATGAGTTGATTAGATATGCTTCGACTCGCGTTTTGGAAGTTGAAAGATTCAAAGTTCACTGTGTTTGATTCTAGGTATGATTCATCGTTGCGATGTGTTATGGATGATTTGAGGCCTCGAGTAAGTCCATGTTATGATATGGGACTTGGTATATTCAGACATACCCGAGAGGCTCGGGAGAGTTTCAGGCATAATTCATATCATTTTGGAAATTTTGGTTATGGCTGGTTTGTGACAGGATTTGGTGTGATTGCACCTGCAACTGGTTTTGCGCAGGTGCGATGCTCGCATTAGCGGAAGTATGGTCGCACTTGCGATGAAGGTTGAGTTGGGCTACCACCGCAGAAGTGGAATTTTTAGTGCACCTGCATGTGTACAGAAGCTAGATTTGTGAGCACAAGCGCGGACATCTGTGCAGATGCACATTCTAATGACGTAGGAGCGGATATTTTCCGCAAGTGCGAGGGCTATTTCTCTAGTGCTACTCCACAATAGCGGAATCTTGGTCGCAAAAATGATGTCGCAAAAGTGGCTTTTGTTTTGCAAATGCGAAATTTCCGAGGCTGAGCCTATAAAATAAAGGGTTGTCCATTTTTATCATGTATTGAGCTATAGACTTTGATCTGGGTGATTTTGGAGGCGATTTTCATCACATGGATTGGGGTAAGTGTTCTATACTCGATTTTGATTATATTTCGTGAATTTATCTTCATTTTAGGCATTTTATTGAGGATTTCAAGAGGGAAATTGGGGTTTTTATCTAAAGTATCATAGAGTGAATTTTTGAGTTTTGAAAGACGACTTCGAGTCGGATCAGTGAAACTAGAATGGTTGGACTCGTAATTGGATGATTTGTCGGATTTTGTGAGTTTTATCAGGTTCCAAGGTGCGGGCCCGTGTTTGATTTTTAGTTGACTTTGGGGTTTTGATTAAGATTCCACCTTTATCATTTGAAATTCTTTCCTTAGGCATTATTTGATGTATTTGAGTTGCTTTTGGCTAGTTTCGAGCTGTTCGGAGGTCGGTATGCACAACATTGAATTTTTTGGAGTATCGTTTGGCTTGCTCGGTATTGGATTTGGCTTGTTCGAGATAAGTAACACTTCTAAACTTGGTGCTGAGGGTATGAACCCCTGAATATACATGTTATGTGTTTGGTGTTGAGGTGACGCTCATGCTAAGTGATGGGCGTGTGGGCGTGCACCATGTGAATAATGACTCGGGTATTTCTGTGGCACTATGTAGTTACCTAATCTTATTTATATCCATTAAATCTCTACGAGCTAGAGCAATTGAGTTGTGATCTATGTTAGAAATCTTGTCTAGGTTATATGCTTATCATGTTGGGACCTACTGAGGTCATTTCTGCTGTTAAGTTATCTGCTTATATTGAAATTACTTACTCAGTCATACGCATTCATTTGCATATCATATCTTAGTCTCTATTACCATTTATTGATACATCACATCATTCTTTTTGGGCTAATTTTTCATGACATTGTGAGCTCGAGAGGCTGGAGATATTGATGACTGAGTGAGGTCGAGGGCCTGATTATGAGGATATTGATGGGATCGGGCTGCACATCGCACCATGTATTATTGATTCATGATTGGATCAGACTGCACACCGCAACAAGTATTATTGATTAATGCCATGATTGCCTTATTGTAGCACTTGGACTGGATTTACCCCTCTGAAGTTTGCACACCCATAGTGAGCACATGTACCTATTGAGTACGAGTGCCGAATGAGAATGATTGGGAGGACTGAGTGACTTTAAGCACTGAGTAGCTGGGAGGACTAAGTGAATTGATACTCTAAGAGTATGCATATGGTTTTATCACTAAGTTGCATTGCATTCGATATGCACACTTGACATACATGCATAGGGATGTATTTTTTTCATACTGTAAGATTTTGATTCATTCATGACTTCACATACATATTGGCATGTAGGGATAGAGATGTATTTTCTTCATACCATTTGAAAATGAAATATTTACTTGCTGAAAGATTTTGGAAAAAATCACAGTTTTAAAAAATTATTCATATTTTGGTGATTTCGATTAAAGATCTGGTTTTCACTGATATACTTGAAAACCATGCCTATTTTCCAGAGTGAACGAGCAGAGCATTTATCTATGAGTTACTTCTTTTATTGCCTTTAATATGTTGTTATGAACTATTGTCGGCTATTGTATTAGACTCCAACCTTTGTTCCAGCTCGTCACTACTTTATGTAAGGCTCCGTAAAGAAAATATTCTAATGATTAAGACTTTATAGTTCGCTAACGATAATTGGGAATAATATGTTTTTGAGTACTAAAGGAGACCTATGGGGTGGAACTACATTATTTTTACATGAAAAGTATTTCGGAACATATTAAGGAGGTTTGTTAGAAAGAAGAAGTTATTTGGAACGAGTTGGATACATTAAGTGGAAATGACGTCTAAATTTGCACTACACATGACTTTGAACGGCTATAAATCTCATAATATAAAGATAGTTTCAATGAATTTTTCCCCTACATGGTAGTCCTTTGCGTCTAGTTTCTAATGCATCAAACCGTTCGTTATTTGGACATTCCTTCTAAACGTTATGATCAAATTACTAAAGTCAAACCACCCAGTTATTTTTGTGGACAGTGAAGCAAGGCTCGGTTCTCTAGACCAGATGTAGATATCCTTACATGCAGTGGACAGTGAAGTGAGGCACACTTCGCTACACTAAACATGCCCCATTTAAGCTCTTTTTAAGCCAATCTGGGGGTTCATTTCCCCCATTTCTCTTGGCAAAATTTTGGGTTTTTCCACTCTCTCAAGACCCCCAACTCCTCTCATCTTGAAGGTGAGTAATCCTTACTAATTTGGTGTTTTATTTCATTGATTCCACCCTAAAACTAACTCAATACACCATGAAATCATTAGATTTTCAAGAAATCTTTTGAAGAACTCAAAGGAGGATTTTGCAAGATTTCCTGCAAAAGGTAATCCTACACCCTTAGACTTACATGTATAGATTTATTTTTGGAGTATGAGTATGAATTATTTATTGAAACTCATGGTGATTTGAAACCATAAATTCCCAGTTGAAATGCATAACCATTGTAGGGATAGAAAGTGATTGTTTAATAAATTTTGTTGGTTGGGTGTGGATGGTTGGTCACGCATGTGATGTTGGGAGAATAATATATTTAAGAATGATAGTGGGTTAAATTGTTGGTAAATGCTGGTAGTTGGATGAATCAATTCTATGATTAGGAAATATAGAGATTTATGCCTACTAGGTGTTTGATGAAATACCTAAATGGCCTAAATTATGGAATTTGTAACTAATATTGGTCCCATTAGATGTTGTTATTGTAGATTGAAGTTTCTTAGTGTAGTGAACCATTATAGTATCATTAAGGGGCGAATTTGAGGTATGTTGGTTATGCTCTTCTCTTAGAATTGAATTCCATCATGTTCCCATAAGTTTCATGTATGGTTGGCTCAAGTTCCTTATTCCCGTGTTCCGAGTTGTTTTCAATAAATTCGATTGTCCCGATCAAGCAAAGTGTCAAAAGGTAATTATTCATAACGTGTTTCGAATGTTCCTATCATATTATGTTATTTTTTGGGAATGTGTTCAACAATGATATGTGTATTAAAATATTATGGCTTTGAGTCATGCTTCAAATGGAAATTATGATACCAAATTCTGTGAGAAAAACTTGAGGTGCTTATGCTCTTAATTGTTCATATGTGTACCTAAAGTCTTGATTTGAAATTCTATTATTATTGATAACTTTAGATGATGCTGGAAAGTGGAAGAAGCGAGTATGGGATATGATAAATATAGCCATCGTGCCAAGAGTGAGAATTACATTCCTGGAAAATATTGCCAATGAAATGAAAGAATGCGTGAAAGACTATTAAATGAGTTTTGACTCCTTTATATGAAAAATGTTATTAATGTCCAATGATCAATCATGGCAAGTACAAGTAAGCGATAGTATGACCATGAATTGTGGCTGCACTGCCAAAATGAGAATTATGAGGCATTGTAAATTCCAATAGGTTTCAATCATGGTATGTATGCTTCTAAATAATAAACGCAAATGACTTCGATGTTATGTCGCCAAGAATCATGAACTTAGCTAATGAACTTAAGATGACAAGCAAGGGAATAATGAGATGGAAGGGTGATGCCCTATGCTAAATGATGATGAATCTTATGGAAAATGAATTTGGGACATGTGCCATTGAAATTGTTGATTCACCATGAATGTGTTAATGTAATGTTAATCATGTCACTTTAAGATTATTTATGGTCATGTGCATAATGAGGTGTTATGTGAACCCCATGGACAGGATATGAAACGTATAAATGTATAATATAATTTGTAGATCCTATGAATGGTCTATGAAACATATATGAGTATGGTATGAATGAACCCTATGGACGGTCTATGCAACACATAGGTGTATAAGATGAATGAACCCTATGGACGGTCTATTAAATGCATACGGTATGAATGAACCCTATGGACAGTCTATGAAACCCATAAGTGTATAATATGAATGAACCCTATGCATGGTCTATGAAACACATAGGTTTATAATATGAATGAACCCTATGGAAGATCTATGAAATGCATAGGTGTACAATATGAATGAATCCTATGGATGGTGTATGAAACGCATATGTGGACGGTACAAATAAACACTATGGACGGATGCATAAGTGTACGATATGAATAAACACTATGGATGTTCTATGAAATGCATATGTGTATGGTATTAATAAACACTATGTACGTTCAATAAAATGCTTATTTGTACGGTATGGATGAACACACGCATAGTAAGAGTGTGGTTTGGACTGTCCGGTGAGACGCATAGCCAATATGAACAATAGATGCCACTTCCATTACCCTTGTTTGTACATGTTACGTTTACATTATATTTGTATCCCACACATAGTTCATACGGCACACTTGATCCCAAAATAAGTTCAGAATGAAATAAGTATAATAAGACTTGAAATATGACTTTATGGGTCATTTGTAGTTTCTTCTTGTACCGAAAGGCTATTTATTGGAGGGGATTTTAATGGCCATATTGGGGAGGCTGCTGATAGTTATGGTGAGGCGCATGGTGGCTTTGGCTTTGGGGATAGGAATGGATGAGGTACTTCGCTGTTAGACTTCGCTAAGGTTTTCGAGCTGGTGATTGTGAACTCGACTTTTTCAAAGAGGGAAGAGCATTTGGTTACTTTTTGGAGTTCGGCGGTGAAGACTCAGATCGATTACCTTCTCCTCAGAAAGTGTGATAGAGGGTTGTGCAAGGATTGCAAGGTATTCCCGGGAGAGACCCCCGCGACTCAGCATAGGTTCTTAGTGATGGATATCGACATTATGAGGAAGAGGAAGAAGAGGTATGCTCGTGGTCGACTGAGAATTAGATGGGGAGCTTTAACCAAGGATAAAGCCCAGGAGTTGGAGGGGAGGTTATCTGCTATGGGAGCTTGGAGGAGTAGTGGATATGCAAGCACTATGTGGTCGACGATGATGATCTATGTAAGGGAGGAGGCGAGAGAGGTGCTAGGTGTATCGAAGGGTTTTTCCGGCAGGCATCAAGGAGACTGGTGGTGGAATGACACAGTCCAAGGTAAAGTGGAGGCGAAGAAGGTAGCGTACACGAAGTTAGCAGGGAGCACAAGCGATGAGGAGAGGAGTGCGAATAGAGAGAGGTACAAAGTGGCTAGGAAGGAGGCAAAGCTGGCGGTCACGGAGGCTAAGAATGCAGCGTTTAGCCATTTATACGAGGCATTAGGGGAGAAAAACGGGGAGAGGAAGTTGTTTTGGCTGGCTAAAGTGAGGGAGAAGAAGGCCCGGGATCTGGAACAAGTAAGGTGCATCAAAGACGAGGATGGTAGAGTATTGATGGGAGATCCCCAGATCAAGTAGAGATGGCAGATGACTTTTATGGTCTTCTGAATAAGGAGAGGGACTGAGATATAATGCTGGAGGACTTGGGCAATCAGAGAGTCTTCGAGATTTTAGGTATTGCAGGCGCATTAAGCTGGAGGAGGTCGTGGGGGCGTTGCGTAAGATGAGTAGGGGTAGAGCGATCGGGCCAGATGAAATTCCGGTTGAGTTTTAGAAGTGTGTGGGCAAAGCAGGATTGGAATGGTTGACTGGATTGTTCAATGTAATTTTTAGGACGAAGAGGATGCCGGATGAATGGAGGTCGAGTATAGTGGTATCATTGTACAAGAACAAAGGTGATATCCAGTGTTGTAACAATTATAGGGGTATCAAGTTACTTAGCCATAACATGAAAGTCTGGGAGAGCGTGGTAGAGGTAAGGGTGAGGAAGACGATGTCTATATTCGACAATCAGTTTGGGTTCATGTAAGGCTGCTCTACTACGGAAGCTATCCACCTTATTAGAGGTTAGTGGAACAGTACAGAGATAAGAAGAAGGATTTTCACATTGTGTTTATTGACTTGGATAAAGCGTATGATAAGGTTCCTGGGGAGGTGCTTTGGAGGTGTCTTGAGGTGAAGGGTGTGCCGGTAGCCTACATACGAGTGATCAAGGACATGTATGATGGAGCTAAGACTAAGGTTAGGATGGTGGGAGGAGAATCAGAGCATTTTCCGGTTGTTATGGGACTATAGCAAGGCTTAGCGCTTAGCCCATTCTTATTTCCCTTGGTGATGGATGCTTTGACACACCATATTCAAGGGGAGATGCCATGGTGTATGTTGTTTGCTGACGACATAGTTCTAATTGACGAGATGAGGGCCGGTGTTAACGAGAGATTGGAGGTTTGGAGACAGGCTCTCGAGTTTAAGGGTTTCAAATTGAGCAGGTCTAAGACAGAGTACCTGGAATGCAAGTTTATTGCTGAGTCGAGGGATGTAGGTGGGGACGTGAGGCTTGGGCCAGAGGTAATCCCCAAGAGAGATAGCTTCAAGTACCTTGGGTCGATGATTCATGGGGACAGAGAGATCGACGAGGACATCACTCACCACATAGGGGCGGGCTAGATGAAATGGAGGCTTGCATCTGGAGTCTTGTGTGACAAGAAAGTGCCACCGATACTCAAAGGAAAGTTTTATAGAGCTGTAGTTAGACCAACCATGTTATGTGGGGCAGAGTGCTGGCCGATTAAGAACTCTCATATCCAGAGGATAAAAGTAGCAGAGATGCGGATGCTGAGGTGGATGTGCGGGCACACTAGGATACACAAGATAAGGAATGAAGATATTCAGAATAAGGTGGGCGTCGCCCCTGTGGAGGACAAGATGTGGGAAGTGAGGCTCAGATGGTTTGGGCGTGTGCAGAGGAGAAGCCTCGATGCACCGGTGAGGAGGTGTGAGCGGTTGGCCATGGTGGGTATCAGAAGAGGTAGAGGGAGACCTAAGAAGTATTGGGGAGAGGTGATCAGGCAGGACATGGCACGACTGCTCATTTTCGAGGACATGGCCCTTGATAGGAAGGCTTGGAGGTCAAGCATTAAGGTTGTAGGATAGGGGTAGTAAAGCTTTCCTTACTTCATTCCGGGGGTGAGGCGGGGTTTAATTAGGATTGGTCTTAGATGGCTTACAGTTTATGTTGGACCCAAACTATTCTTGTGTTTGTCTTAGCCCCGGGCCTTAGATTATGGTTATTGTTATTACATGTCATTCATTTTCCGATTTTTATGTTTCGGTTACTATTACAATTTCTACTGGAGTTACTAATGAATTATCTCTTCTTGCTTTGAGCTGAGGGTCTATCAAAAATAGCCTCTTTGCCCCTAGCGGGGCAGGGTTAAGGTCTGCATACACATTACCCTCCCCAGACCCCACTATGTGGGATTTTATTGGGTAGTTGTTGTTGTTGTTTGTAGTTTCTTAATGTGCTTCATGTTCCACTTATTTGAGTTACCGTATTCCTATATATTGTTCTGTCTATCTTACATATGAGTACTATTCCATATGTACTCACGGCCCTTTTTCTAGAGGCGCTACATCTTTTAATGGATGCAGGTGGTTCTATAGCAGGCACCAACGATCAGTGATAGCAGTGCATCCTTTTGTGAACTAACTTGGTGAGCCCCACTTCATATCGGTTTTTGTGTCTTTTGGCTTCATGTGTATAATGTTTTGAGGTATACTATCATGTCATTCCTATCTAGTAGAGGCTCTGTAGACATATCATGGGTTGAATTTTGGAGTTGGGATGTCAAACTAGAATGTTGTGTTTGTATCACATGTTCCATTTCAAACTATGATTGTGTAATGTATTTAGAATATTATGAATGAAGCTTTTAATGGTAATGAAATGTGTGCTATTTATGAAACCCTTTCAATGATTAATTAATGAAGTACAACTCCACTCTATTCATGGGCAAGGTCAGATAGAAAGTATCTAGCAGGCTTGCTTGACCAGGTTATCTTGGTTGAGCGCCAGTCGCGCTCCCCGAGATCGGGGCATGAAAAACTTGGTATCAGAGCCTATGGTTTTAAAGTATCCTAGGATGTCTCGAGCCGTGTCTTATAGAGTCCTGCTTATCGGTGTGTTGTCGACCACATCTATAATTAAGAGGCTACTTGGGAATTTAGGAATAACACCGTTCTTGATGTTCTAGGTCGTGCGATAGATCTGATCGTAAGATTGTTCCTTCTTTAACTCGTGCATTGCTCTAATTTTCAGTACACGGTGCCTAAGAAGAAGGCAATAACTGGCCAAAGAGCCAATGTCACCCAGAAGTTTTAGTTGATTCTATACCTAATGATGCAAGTGAGTACCCGAGGGGTGGGGATATTCCCCCAAATACTACACTATCTAATTCTACTAATTCTTCTCAAACTGCACGAATTCCTACACCTAATGAGGGTGAAGCGATTCCTCCAACTGATATTCCAGTTACACCTCCAGCTGCAACTTGTGTTTCTAATATGGACCTTAGGGGAGCCATATAGATGTTGGCTCAGATAGTGGATTCCAGGCCCAGAGATTGAATATTGCCCCTAATTCTCCCATCCAACAAAAGGATTATGCTAGTTCGAGGGTGAACAGGTTTCTTCAGTTAGATCCTCCGGTGTTCACAGGTACTAATCCAGAGGAGGACCCCTAGAACATCATTGATGAGATGCACAAGACTCTTCGAGTTATGCATGCTCATGAGATAAACGTAGTGGAGTTGTCTTCCTACTGCCTGAAAGAGGTGGCATATTGAGCTATAGGAGGAGTCCTATGAGGAGGTGAACCCTCCAACGAGGTGGGGGTGAGTTTATCGATGCTTTTATTGATTAATTCTTGCCTTCCGAGACTAAGGCAGCCCGTGCCGCTAAGTTTGAGAGCTTGAAACAAGGTTGCCTAAGTGTGTAGGAGTATCATATGAGATTCGCGCACCTGTCCAAGTATGCTATTTACATGTTGCCCACTATGGATGCTAGAGTACACCAGTTTGTGCAGGGCCTCATCCCATTGGTTATTAATGAGGCCGTTATAGCTGCCTTGAATTCTGATATGAATTAAGGAAAGATGGTGGCGTTCGATCAAGCTACAGAAGATTGAAAGTTAAAAAGAAAGACGGAGCAATATAATAACAAAAAGGCCCGATCCGCGGGCAATTATAATGGCTCCTATAGTAGGGGTAATGATGGAAAGGCATTACATATGCGAGTGTCATTAGGTCCCACACAACCAGTTTTTCATTCTTTAGCTAGAGCAATACCACCAGGGCCCGATCAGTAGCGGTGGGTATAGGGTCAATGAAGGCCGTGGTTAAAAGTTTTATCATATCTTGGGGTTATTGTCGCACTATGTGGCGCCTCATATGGTAAGAGATGTAGATCTCCCATCAGATGGCCTAAAGTTGGCGTACATAGTTGATAGGGTCAGATATCATTCACTAAACTGTGGAGAAAGTTAAGATCATCACAAAATTGTTGTGTGTTAAAAGAATGTTAGGAGTTTACTATCTATGAGTTATGTTCAACATGTACAGTTTATGAAATTCTCCATTTTGGTAATATATTGCTCATAAGGCCATTGTTGGTGTTGTTTTCGTGTTATGTTACGTTATTGGATTGTGTATAGGCTATTAGACTTGGTTTCTGGGATTTTCTGACAGGTGGGTAGGCCCAGTTATAGGGGAGACTCTGGCGAAGTTTTTGAAAATTGGAGAGTTAGTTAAATTTTAAAGAACTAAGGCTTGAGGGTAAGTTATGGACGATTAAGGTGATTATTTAGGGGTAAAGAGAATGACTTTGTACTTAGATGAGACATGTGGGGGGTTTTCAGGAAGTCGATTAAAGTTTAAGAAACTAGAGGAGATAAATAAGTGGCAAGAAAACTTATGTACTCTCTCTAAGGATGGAAAAAGCCAAGATCCAATATTCGAGGACGAATGTTTCCAAGTGGGGAAGAATATATGCCCCCTTCAAAAAAATTCTAATGATTAAGACTTTATAGTACACCAACGATAATTGGGAATTATATATTTTTGAGTATTAAAGGAGACCTATGGGGTGGAACCACATTATTTTTACATGAAAAGTGTTTCAGAACATATTAAGGAGGTTTGTAAGTGAGAGGAAGTTACTTGGAACGAGTTGGATATATTAAGTGGAAAAGACGTCTAAATTTGCACTTCACTTCACTTTGAACAGGTATAAATCCCATAATAGAAAGATAGTTTCAATGAATTTGTCCCTATAGGTATCCCTTTGCCTATAGTTTCTAATGCATTAAGCCGTTCGTCATTTGGAATTACCTACTAAAAGTTATGATCAAATTACTAAATTCAGACCACCCAGTTATTTTGGCGTACATCGAAGCAAGGCTTGCTTTGCAAGACTAGATGCAGATTCCCTTGAATGCAGTGGACAGCAAAGTGAGCCACACTTCGCTAGAGTAGACGTGCCCCAGTTAACCTCATTTTAAGCCAATTTGGGGGTTCATTCCCCCATTTATCTTGGCCGATTTTGAGGTTTTCCTCTACTCTCTCAAAACCTCCAACACTTCTCAACTTCAAGGTGAGTAATCCCTACTAATTTGGTGTTTCATTCAATCAAATTCCACCCTAAAACTAACTCAATCCACCATGAAATCCTTAGATTTTCAAAAATTTCTTCAAGAACTCAAAGGAGAGTTTTGCAAGATATTATCCAAAAGATAATCCTACATCCTTAGACTTACATTTATGAATTTATTATGGGAATATGAGCACGAATTAAGTATTGAAACTCATGGTATGGTGATTGGAAGCCATAAGTTCCCAATTTAAATGCATAACCATTGTATGCATTAAAAAGTGATTGTTTGATGAAATTTTGTTGGTTGGGTGTGGCTAGTTCGTTGTGCATATGATGTTGGGAGTACAAATTATTTAAGAATTATAGTGGGTGAAATTATTGGTAAATGATGGTAGTTGGATGAACTAATTAGAGATTTATACCTACTAGGTATTTGATAAAATGCCTAAATTATGGAATTTGTTACTAATATTGATCCCATAGAATGTTGTTATTGTAGATTGAAGTTTCTCAGTGTAGTGGACAATTGTAGTATCATTAAGGGGAAAATTTGAGATATGTTAGCTAAACTCCTCTCTTAGAATTGAGTTCCATGATGTTCCCATAATTTAGAGTATGGTTGGCTCAAGTTCTTTATCCTATGTTATGAGTTGTTCCTTATAAATTCAATTGTCCTGAGTAAGCAAAGTGTCGAAAGTTATGTTATTCAAACGTATTCCGAATGCTCCTATAACATTATGTTATCCTTCGGGAATGTGTTCCAGAATGATGTATATATTAAAATGTTATGGCTTTGAGTCGTGTTTCAAATGGAAGTTATGATACCAAATTTTGTGAGAAAAACTTGATGTGCTTAAGACTCTTAATTGTTAATATATGTATCTAAAGTCTTGATTTGAAATGCCCTTATTATTGAGAAACTTTGATGATGCTGGAAATTGAAAGAAGCGAGTATGGGATATAATAAATGTGGCCATCGTGCCAAGATTGAGAATTACGTTCGTGGCCAATAGTGCCAATAAAATGAAAGAATATTTGAAAGATTATGAAATGATTTTTAAATCCTTTATATGATAAATGTTATTAATGTCCTATGATCACCCGTGGCGAGTACAAGTAAGTAATAGTATGAACATGAAATGTGGTCGCACTGCCACAATGAGAATTATGAGGCATTTTATGTTCCAATAGGTTTCAATCATAGTATGTATACTTCTAAAATAATAAACGCAAATGACTTCGATGTTAAGTCCCCAAGAATCATGAACTTAGCTAATGACCTTAAGATGATAAGAGAGTGAATAATGAGATGGAAGGGAGATGTCTTATGCTAAATGATGATGAATCTTTTGGAGAATGAATTTGGGCCATGTGCCACTGAAATCGACTTATTGATTCACCGTGCATGTGTTAATGTAATGGTAATTATGTCACTTTGAGTTTATATATGGTCATGTGCATAATGAGGTTTTATGTGAACATTGTGGACGGGCTATGAAATGCATATGTGTATAATATAATATGTGAATCCTATGGACGGTCTATGAAACACATAGGAGTATGGTATGAATGAATCCTATGTATGGTATATGAAACACATAGGTGTATAATATGAATGAATCCTATAGATGGTCTATGAAATTCATAGCCGTCTAAAATGAGTTGATCTATGAAACACATATGTATTCAATATAAATGTACCCTATGGACGACTTATGAAACGCATAAGTGTACGATATGAATAAATACTATGGACGGTCTATGAAATGCATATATGTACTGTGAATAAATGTCACGCCCCAAAACCGAGGGACACGACCGGCGCTCAAATGGAGGACCCCAGTCAAGCGGACCTGGAATTGCCTTTCCTATCCCACGCGTTACCCCGTGATTACAATATACATTATTATTTTGAAATATCAATTTAAGACTTAAGCATAAACTTACAACTTGAGTTCATTTCTCCCTTATCATTTTCAACATTTTATACCAAGTACTTGCAAAATACATACAACATTTACCAACGTGGACCACGATTCTGAACCGTACCATTACTACCCAAAAATACTTTTGTACACC
>MU666161.1:116772-193253 GCA_026770625.1 Nicotiana glauca | reverse complement strand
GACCTGCTACTCTGCCACATCTGATATTTTAAGCCTAAGGTCTCCCGGGACCTACTCAAAACTCACCCGAGCCCTCGGGGATCCAAACCAAATATGCACACTGGCTCAAAAACATCATACAAACTTGCTCACGTGATCAAATCACCAAAATAACATCATTTACATAGAATCAAGCCTCAAAACTCATAAATTTCATTTCAAAGTTCATAACTTCCAACTTTAGCTATTTAGGCCCGAAACACGTTAAACGATGTCCGTTTTCAACCAAACTTTACAGGAAGCGCTTAAACAATATATAATACTTGTACCGGGTGTCGGAACCAAAATACGAGCCCGATACCATAGTCTTTTAATAAATTTTCATTTTCATTTTCCTTCATAATTTCAGAAAAACAATTTAACAGAAAAATTCTTTTTCTCGGGTTCTAGACCTCGGATTTCGACTCCCGGCACATGCCCGAGTCTCATATTTTTCTACGGACCTTCCGGGACCGTCTAATCTCGGGTCCGGGTCCGTTTACCAAAAATATTGATCAAAGTCAACTATAATCATATTAATATCAAAATTCTTCAATTTTTTCACAGAATTTACATATTCCAACACAGAAATTTTCCGGCAACGTGCCCGGGCTACGCACGTAAATCAAGGCAATAAAAAATGAGGTTTTCAAGGCCTCGAAAGCACAGAACAGATGAGGAAAATAGGTGATGACCGTTTGGGTCGTCACACAAACGCAAGGAGATGTCCCTTGAAGATCTCATTGTTCGGTTGAGAGTCAAAGATGACAATAAAGATGCTAAAAAGAGAGGTAGTGGGAACTCAACAATAATGGAAGCAAATATTATTGAAGAGAACAAAAAGAGGAAGAAGGCTTCTCGACCGAAATACAACCCAAGCAAGAAGCGGTTCAGTGGAAACTACTACAACTGTGGAAAAATCAGACGCAAATCTATGGAGTGTCGTGGTCCGAAGAAAGACAAGAAGAAGGGTCAAGCAAACATGATTGAAAAGCATGATGATGTTGATGATTTATGTGCCATGCTTTCCGAATGCAACTTGTTGGGCAATCCTAAAGAGTGGTGGATTGATTCTGGAGCCACTCACCATGTTTGTGATGTTAGAGAAGTTGTTGCTACTTATGCTCCTGTTGGACCCGATGAGATGATTTCTATGGAAAATGCTTCAAAGGCCAACATTGAAGGATGTGGGAAGATATTTCTCAAAATGACTTCCGGCAAAGTGGTGACTTTGAACAACGTCCTTCATGTTCTCGAAATTAGGAAGAATTTAGTCTCTACTGGACTTTTTGTTAAGAATGGTTTTAAATGTGTATTTGTATCTGATAAGGTTGTAATAACTAAGAACGAAATATTTGTAGGAAAAGGTTACCTAGGGTCTTTTCAAGTTGAATGTAATGGTTGTTGAAAATAATAATAAAATTTTAGCTTTGTCTTACTTACTTGAGTCAAATGAATTATGGCATATACGTTTGGGTCATGTCAGTTATAAAACCTTACGGAAAATAATTAATTTGGAAGTATTGCCTAAGTTTGAATGTGACAAATCAAAATGTCAAGTATGTGTGGAATCTAAGTATGTTAAACATCCTTAAAAGTCTGTTGAAAGGAATTCAAATCCTTTAGACTTAATTCACACAGATATTTGTGACATGAAGTCAATACCATCTCGTGGTGGAAAGAAGTATTTCATAACTTTATTGACTATAGTATTCGATATTGCTATGTTTACTTACTTAATAGTAAAGATGAAGCAATGTACGCATTAAGAAATACAAAAATGAAATTAAAATGCAACTTAACAAGAAAATCAAAATGATAAGAAGTGATAGGGGTGATGAATATAAATCTCCTTTTAAACAAATATGTTTAGAATATGGAATTATTCATCAAACAACGACCCCTTACATGCCCCAATCCAATGGGATTGCATAAAGAAAGAATCGTTCATTAAAGAAGATGATGAATGCATTATTGATAAGTTCTAGTTTGCCACAGAACTTGTGTAGTCCGTTCTTACGACTAGCCGAATACTAAATCGAGTACACCACAGCAAAACACAATCCATTCCACATGAAAAATAGAAAGCAAGGAAGCCCAACTTGAATTATTTTGAAGTGTGGGGGTGTTTGGCAAAAGTGCAAGTTCCTAAACCCAAAAGAGTAAAAATAGGACCAAAAATTGTTGATTGTGTTTTCATAGGATATGCGACTAATAGTAAAGCATATCGATTTCTGGTTCATAAATCGGAAAATCCTGAAATTCATAATAATACGGTTATAGAATCAGATAATGCTGAGTTCTTTGAAATATATATATCCATATCAAAAGGAATGTGAGTCGATTGGTGAAGGATCTAAATGACCTCGAGAAGAAACAAAAGAAAGTACACTTAACCAGGAGGATCCTAAACGTAGTAAACGTCAAAGAACGTCTACTTCATTTGGACCAGATTTTGTGACTTTCTTATTGGAAAATGAGCCTCAAACATTTAAAGAAGCTATGTCTTCTACGGAATCGTTGTTATGGAAAGAGCAGTCAATAGTGAAATAGAATCCATATTGAACAACTATATATGGGAATTGGTTGAGTTTTTGCCTCATACAGCTCGGGCCGAAGACCGGGGGAAGTTTAGAAGAGATGGGGAAACCTAGCAGCTGCCGGTCGGGGCGGGGATAAGCTTGCTTCTTCACAAGATCTTCCTCCTGGAAATAAACCATTGGGTTCTAAATGGATCTTTAAGAGGAAAATGAAAGATGATGTCACTATTGGCAAATATAAGACAGGACTTGTGGTCAAAGGGTATAGACAACGAGAATGTCTTGACTATTTTGATACATACTCTCGAGTTACAAGAATTACGTCCATACGAATGTTAGTAGCGTTAGCTGCAGTTTATGGTCTTAAAATTCATCGAATGTATTTTAAGACAGCCTTCTTAAATGGAGAGTTGGAGGAAGAAATATACGTGGAACAACTTGAAGGGTTTGTGGTTCCAGGTAAAGAAAAGAAGGTATGTAGACTTGTTAAGTCCCTTTACGGCTTAAAACAAAAACCAAACAATGGCATGCAAAATTTGACCAAACAATGTTGTCAAATGGATTTAAGATAAATGAATGTGATAAATGTGTGTACATTAAAAATGTTCCAAATCACATAGTCATTGTTTGCTTATATGTGGATGATATGCTTATAATGAGCAATGACATTGCTAACATAAATGCTGCTAAGCGTATGCTAACTATCAAGTTTGATATGAAAGACTTGAGACTTGCTGATTTAATTCTGGGAATTAAGATCCATAAGACTTCTCAAGACATCATCACAATCTCATTATATTAAGACAATACTTGAAAAATTCAAGCACCTGAGCTTTAAATTTGCAAAGACTCCAATTGATGTGAATCTTGCATTAGCAAAGAACAAAGATCAAATCATATCACAATTGGTGAAGAAGCTTAATGGCTCCGGAATTTCTTGGAAGATATTCCATTTTGGCCCAAACTGTTGGCACCAATATGCATACATTGCGATAGTCAAGCGGCAATTGGAAGGGATGGGAGTGTTATGTATAATGGTAAATCTCGTCATATACGATGAAGACATAGAACCGTTAGACAATTAATCTTTAGAGGAATTATCATGATTGACTATGTAAAGTCAAGTAATAATGTGTCGGTTCCACTTACAAAAGGCCTAACTAGAGAGGTAGTTGAGAAGTCATCAAGGGGAATGGAACTGTGGCCGAGAACAAGTCATAGTGGCGGTAACTCTACCTAGAAGACTGGAGATCCCAAGATCTAGGTTCAAAGAGATCAAACAAAGTTATTAATGACGGTTCAACATTGTCAACTAAACTTTTGGTCCATTCTCGTGATGAGACAATGTTCAGTACCAAAGATAAAATATTAAGGCTTTTTAATAATTTTTAAATTTGATACGGGGTATATCAAATAGTGTATCTATGGGATGACACATTTAGGAATCACCTATGTAAGTGTGAAGTGTTAGCTGTTTCAAGGAGAACTTTGTAAGCCAGTTCTCTACGCACTTATGAAACCAGGTGGTGTTCATGGCTGAAATGAACACAACAATGAGAACCAAAGATGGTTAAGGGTTAGTTGTGTGACTTGTGGTTGTCTGGGTATACACCAAAGTTCGACGGTTCAAAGATATCAAATATACCAATTGTTCAAGTATATCCGACATAAGTTCACTACGGAAAGTTCAAAGGGAAACCTACTTATCCAGATGCAATTAATCCTTGCTTGCGATTCATACAATTTTTCATGTATACTTCCGTGATATAGCCATTCCCCATTCATGTGGGGGATTATTGGGTTTCTTGTATTTAATATATTAAATGCATAAGAGAGGGTGAATGGGAAATGAAGGGAAATAAAATTTTTGAGTGAAAATTTAAGTTTTCCCCCTTGGCAAATGGACATTGTCCCATATTATAAGAGGAAGAGGTTTTTATAGGTATATAAGCAATTGATCTTCTTCTAGATCTTAAAGAGTTGAGAAGAAGGCAAGCCCCACGCCGTCGTTATCGTCGCTCGCTCGGCTCGGCTTCGGCTTCGGCTTCGCATTCGAATTCGGATTCAGATTCGGATTTGGATTTAGATTTGGTCAAATGATCGATTGATTGATTGATTAACTTTTTGGATCAAATTTATATGTTAATAGTAAAATTTTAACAGAAATATTATTAAATATTTATTTTAATAAGAGATATCAATATTAAAATAAATATTAATATTAAATCCTCCAATCTATTTTTTCTGTTTTGGCAGCAGAAAATAAACTACCCTCTTCAATTTTTCCTCTTTATTTTATCTCTTTATTGTTGATTAAATAGCCATTTATGTAATGACATTTATGCTATGGATGTTTCGCATAAACAGCCATTCTGAAGAGTTGCACCTTTTCAGATTTCAGCCCAAGTTTGGCTATAAATACAACACTATTCTGCTCAGAATTTCACTACGATTTTCTGAGTTTCTCCTCCTTCTTCTGCATACTTTGAACATCAAACAAAGCAACAATAAGTGTGGTTTGCTACCGAACTTTGTGTTCGCTGAAACACTAGGGTTTGAAGTACGACTACACCACTGTGTAATTCGTTCTATCCTGGGAAAAAATCTATAACCTTGGGTACTAGGAGGGGATTAAATTCCTTAATGAAACACTGTCAATTCAGTGGGTTCGAATTGGTTTTCAGTTATTTCGTTATTCGTTCCTGTTTATGTTCATTTCTGTTTATGTTCATTTATATTTCCAAAATTATTTTACAAATACAGTTTACTAACACTTTTTCTCTAGGCCATACTTTCTGAATGTAATCTGTTTTTTTAAAAAAAGCTCTAAGATGACTATCGAGTAAACGTAAAGTGAAAACAACGAGAAATTAGAGTTCATAGCCCTTTCAAAATGAAAACTTTTCTCGTTTGCGTTCCTTCACAATTCTCGACTCTTCGTTCATACCGAATCACTTTTGATCTTTTATCATGGCCGAATCATTGTAATTAAATTGATTAATTAAACTTGCAGTAAGATTTTTTGGCGGTATTTGCACATTAATCATTGATTCTATTCTTTTGGTCTTTTCTTTTCTGTTCGTTTTCTTCTTTTGATTTTTGAGAACATTTGAAACTTCTGTCGCCACCGCAATGGTTTGCCGGTGCTAATTTTTGCTCAGTTAATCGATTTATCAATGATCAAAATTTTACATAGAAAATTTTTGCTTTCATTCTGTGTAGGTCCAGTCGCCGTCTTATTCAACGCCGCTAATAATTTTCCGGCACTTTTCCAGCAAATATTCTTCCCACGTTCTGCAAATATCTTCAAGTTTTCATTTCCACCAATGTTTTTTTTTCATTTATTTTGTTTTGATTCCACGCTAAACTCCATTCAAAACAATCCCGTAAAAATCCCAATCACAATTATATACAAAGCAAAGAAATTTCCCAAAAAAGGCAAGAATATTTTCAAGTTCTTTTTTGGGGATTTTGATTTTGATACAAAACTCCATTTTAAGTTTAACACAAAAACAAATCATTGGGTTTTCAAAGAATGAATTTTTACAAAGGTTGGGATCTGAAAATAAAATCCCAATTTTTTTTATTGCACTGTGATTCATTTAAAAATTCAAGAACTCCTCTCCGATCTCTTGCTCTGACTTCGGCGAATTTTTTCATAGACTGCGATTTCTTTGAACCATGGTCTCTTTGTTCCGTGGGTGCCTATGTGTTTTGCAGGTATCACTTTTGTAACTGTTTGGCGGCGGTAGGAAGGTGCACGCGCACAAGCAGGCTATATGCCGGGTTTCGCAGCATCTGGAGTATACCAAGTCGAAAGTTCCAGGTTTTATTTGCGGGAATTTGTACCTCCCGCCTCCTGTTTCTCTGTCTCCTGTGTTAATTACTTTGTTTCTGTAGTATTTCGTACTAGTTGTCGATCTAGTAGTAGGCTTATAGTTACTATTTGCTCCCTTTGTTGTTCTGTGTAGTATTTTTAGACTTTCATAGGTATAGAGACTATGGTTTGTAATGGCAGAATAGGGTCATGTCCTTGGGGAGGTTTGGAGGGGGGGAGGTGGGTAGGGCAAGGGTTAGGGGTTGGGACGGGGCCCAAAGGGGGTAAAGGGAACAAGGTCGCCCGTAGGTTGAGAATCGTGGAATATAGGGATGTTGACGGGTAAGTCTATAGAACTGGCGAAGATTCTCCAGAAGAGGAGGTTTAATATAGCGTGTGTGTAAGAGACTCGGTAGGTATGAACGAAGGCGAGAAATGCAGACGGGTATAAATTGTGGTTCTCAGGAGTCGTGAAGGGCAAGAACGGAGCAGGAATTTTAGTAGATAGGGAGCTCAGAGAGTTGGTGGTAGAGATTAGGAGGGTGAATGATAGATTGATGGCAATTAAGGTAGTAGTTGGAGCGAGCACTCTGAATGTCATTAGCACTTATGTGCCGCAAATGGGCTTGGACGAAGAGGTTAAAAGGCGCTTCTGGGAGGCGCTGGATGAGGTGGTGTGGGGTATTCCGCCTACGGAGAAGCTACATAGGAGGAGATTTTAATGGTCATATTGGGTCATCTGCTGGTGGTTATGGTGAGGTGCACAGTGGCTTCAGCTTTGGTGACAGGAACGGGGGTGGTACCTCATTGTTAGATTTCTCTAGAGCTTTTGAGTTGGCGATCGTGAACTCTATATTTTCGAAGAGGGAGGAACATTTGGTTACTTTTCGGAGTATGGTGGCTAAGACTCAAATTGACTATCTCCTCCTCAGGAGGTGTGATATAGGGGGTTGTGCGAGGATTGCAAGGTGATCCCGAGTGAGAACCTCACAATTGAACACAGTCTCCTAGTGATGGACATCTGTATCTTGATGCAGTGGAAGAAAAAGTTTGTACGGGGTCAGTCGAGGATCAGGTGAGGAGCTTTGTCTAAGGATAATGCGTGGGACTTAGAGGGGCGGTTGACGACTATGGGTGTTTGGAAGAGTGGTGGGGATGCTGGCGCTATATGGATGTCGATGGTAGACTGTATAAGGGAGGCAGCGAGTGAGGTGTTGGGAGTTTTAAAATGTTACTCTGGCAGAAATCGAGGTGGTTGGTGGTGGAATGACGTGGTCCAAGGTAAAGTGGAAGCGAAGAAAGCATCTTACATTAAGTTAATAGAGAGCACCGACGAGGATCAGAGGAGAGCGAATAGAGAAAGATATAAGGAGGCTAGGAAGGAGGTGAAATTAGCGGTCATAGAGGCTAAGTCTGCTGCATTTGGTCGGCTGTATGAGAAACTTGGGGAAAAAGGTGGGGACAAGAAGTTATTTCAGTTGGCCAAAGCGAGAGAGAAGAAGGCTCAAAACCTGGATCAAGTGAGGTGCATCAAAGAATAGAACGGTCGAGTAATGATGGAAGAGGCCTAGATTAGGCAAAGATGGCAGCCATACTTTCATAAACTTCTGAATGAAGAGGGGGATGGAAACATCATTTTAGGGCAATTGGGGCAATTGGGGCAATTCGAAAGCTACACAACTTTAGGTATTATAGGTGTATTAAGGTTGAGGAGGTCGTGCGTGTGATGGGTTAGATGAGTCGAGACAAAGCGACCAGACCAAACTAGATTCCAAAAACGTTTTGGAGGTATGCGGGTAGAGCAAGCTTGGAGTGGCTGACTGGGTTGTTTAATGTTATCTTCAGGACGAAGAAGATGCCTAATGAGTGGAGGTGGAGTACAATGGTTCCGGTGTACAAGAACAAAGGTGATATCCAGAATTGTAATAACTATAGGGGTATCAATTTACTAAGTCATACCATGAATGTTTGAGAGAGGGTGGTGGAAGGGAGGATGAGGAGGGCGGTGTCTATATCGGAAAAGTAGTTTGGGTTCATGCCGGGTCATTCTGCTACGAAAGCTATCCACCTTATCAGGAGGTTGGTGGAACAACACAGGGATATGATGAGGGATTTGCATATGATGTTTATTGACCTAGAGAAAGAATACAACAAGGTCTCCAGGGCCATCATTTGGAGATGTCTGGAGGTGAAAGGTGTGCCGGTGGCTTACACTAGGGCGATAAAGGACATGTATGATGGAGCTAGGACTCAGGTTAGGACTGTGGAAGGTGACTCAGAGCCTTTTCCAGTGGTAATAGGGTTACACCAAGGATTTGCACTCAGCCCGTTCTTATTTGCCTTGGCGATGGATGCAATGACACACCATATCCAAGGAAAGGTGCCATGGTGAATGTTGTTCGCTGATGATATAGTTCTGATTGATGAGACGCGAGGCAATGCTAATGGGAGACTGGAGTTATGGAGGCACACCCTGGAGTCCAAAGCTTTCAAATTGAGTAGGACTAAGACAGAGTATGTGGAATGCAAGTTCATCGATGTGATGGGGGAAACGGATATGGAAGTCAGGCTTTACTCACAGGTAATCCTCAAGAGAGAAAGTTATAAGTACTTAGGGTCAATTTTCCAGGGAGATGGGGAGGTCGATAAGGATGTTACACACCGTATTGGGGTGGGGTGGATGAAATAAAGGTCAGTATCTGGAGTTCTATGTGACAAGAATGTGCCACCAAAATTCAAAGGTAAGTTCTATAGAGCGGTGGTTAGACCGGCCATGTTGTATGTGGCTGAGTGTTGGCCAGTCGAGAATTCACATATCCAAAAGATGAAAGTAGCAGAAATAAGGATGTTAAGATGGATGTGTGGGCATACTAGGCTGGATAAGATTAGGAATAAAGATATTTGAGAGAGGGTGGGCGTGGCTCCGGTGGACGACAAGATGCGGGAAGCGTGTCTTAGGTGGTTCAGACACGTGCAGAGGAAAAGCCTAGATGCCCCGGTTAGGAGGTGTGAGCGATTGGCTTTGACAAGTACGATAAGAGGTAGAGGGCGGCCTAAGAAGTGTTAGGGCGAGGTGATCAAACAGGACATGGCATGGATCTAGATTTCCGAGGACATGGATCTTGATAGGAAGGTGTGGAGGTCGAGCATTAGGGTTGTAGGTTAAAGGGTAGTCGAGCGGTTTTCCTCTTTGTACCGATGAGTATGATAGTGTTTTGTCTAGCACTGCTAGCGATTTATGTTATGTTTCACACCTTTGCATAATACTTGTGTTACTGTTTGTCCATTTATTTGTTGTCTCTCATGTTGCTGATTATTTTTTGGGTTTTGTTATCATAGATCTATTGTATCTGAGTTGAGGGTCTCCATGAAACAACCTCTCTACTCCTCTAGGGTAGGGATAAGGTCTGCGTACACTCTACCCTCCCCAGACTCCACTGGTGGATTTTACTGGGTTGTTGTTGTTTGTTTAGTAATAAGTTTCTACGATTATGTTCATTTATTTGCCTTACCCAGTATCCTGATGGTGCAACTTTCTTTCCTCCATGTGGTTTGAGTTTGCATAGATTTAATTATTTTATGTAGTTTTATTTATTGTTTTCTCTCTCTTTTTTCCACCAATGCTAATAACACACTTTTTTAAGCGCATATGATTTTGCTCACTACAAGTGTCACAACCCAAACTACCACGTCGTGATGGCGCCTATCATTGTATAGGCAAGCCAACTCTTTACCAAAAATAATCCGATATTTCAATTTAAAGATAACTTCAAGCTTTTTAATAGTAAAACTTTGTAAAGAAAATCTAAATAACTAAAGTGCGGAAATAAAAGCCCGACATCGGGGTGTCACTAGTGATGAGCATCTACTACAGTCTGTCCAAAAATACTGAGACTAGCACAGTCTGGAAGTATAACTACAAACAACTATAGGAAGATAGGAAGGAGAAGAGCAGGGCTCTGATCGCCAGCAGCTATCTTGCTAACTCTGAGAAGATTACAACTGGAATAGTCAACAGCCGCTACCGGGTCTTGATATGCTTAAATATACATACAAGGTACAGAGAGTAACGTGAGTGCACCAACTCAGTAAGTAAGCAAAGTAAATAAAGGCTGAGAAGCAGTGACGAGCAATAAAACATATAAAGTTCATATCATGAAATCTCAGGAAAAATACAACAGACTTTTAAAAGCAGAGTTTGAATCAAATTAGTTCGTTTAAAATCAGTTTCAGTAAAATCATTTGAAGATATTTTTCAATAGTTCTCAACTGAGGCTCAGTGCAACAGTGGGAAAAATGATGAAATCATAAACAACCCCTCGGGCAAAACATCACTCATGTACAGCCCCTTGGGCAAACCTCACAGTCACTGAATATAGCCCCTCGGGCATACCTTACCATCTCTCACCCTCAATGGGTACCCGTGCTTACTGGGGGTGCACAGACTCCAGAGGGGCTCCTTCAGCCCAAACGCTATAACAAGCCACCTCATGGCATAAATCAATTAGGCCCTCGACCTCACTCAATCATGAATTAGTAACAACATATTGCAGCGTGCAACCCGATCCCATAAATATCCTCACAAATCAGGCCCTCGGCCTCACACAGTCATAAAACTCTCAAGCCACTTAGGCTCTCAGTAAAACTGGGTACTCAGCCCAATATAATATTTATATGAATCAAAATAGAGTACTAAAGACTGAGTTATGAAATCAATAAGTATAACATGACAGAGGATAGTAAGATAAAGGCCCCTAAGTGTCCAAACACCTCTGGCACAAGGCCCAAACATGGCATTCAGCCCAATTTACAAAAATTCTTTCTAGAACACATAGGTAACATATAGTTTCAACTAAATACGAAACTTTATAGTTGGTACGTGAAGGACCAAGTCACAATCTTCAATGGTGCACGCCCTCACGCCCGTTATCTAGCATGTGCGTCACCTCAAAATAGTAAAAAGATACAAAATCCGGGGTTCCATACCCTCAAGACTAGATTTATAATCGTTACTTACCTCAAACCAGTCAAATCTCTACTATGCGATGCTCTTGCCCCTCGACTCGGCCTCCAAAAGCTCCGAATCTATTCACAATCAGTATAATTCCATCAAGATATGCTAATGAAATGAATTTCACATGAAAAACTATCAATTTAGACAAAAAACCTGAAATCCACTAAAACCTGGCTCTTGGGCTCACGTCTCGGGATCCGACAAAAATTACAAAGCTAGAAAACCCATTCACTCCCGACTCCACCTATACTAAATTCATCAAAACGCGACATCAAACGACCATTCAAATCCCCAAAATCATTTCTCCAATTCTCTTCCATTCCCCCCACCCCCCCAATTTCACACCCCAATTTCCAATTTAGATGATAAAAATCAAGGTACAATCATGGAATCTAACAAAAAAAAAAGTGAAGAACACTTACCCCAATTAACTCTATGAATTTCCCTTCAAATATCGTCCAATCCCGAGGCCTCTAGCTCAAAATATCAAAAATGGGCACTTCTGCCCACATTTTACTCTTCGCGAACGCAATAGTGCCCTTGCGTTTACGAAGCACAAACTACCTTTGACCTGGAAATCCTCCTTCACGAATGCGAGGACCCACTTGCGAACACGAAGCCTATGCTGGATGACCCTACGTCAACGGGAAATTACCCTGGCGAATGCGTAGGGTTATCTACCTGAAACTCCCAAAGACCGTTGACTTTACGTAAATGCGGTGACCTGGTCGCGAACGCGTAGCCTTAAAGTCCTATACCTTCGCAAGTGCGGGAAGTACTTTGCAAATGCAAAGAACAACTCAGCTGCCCTTCTTAAAAGTCGTACGCGAACGCGATGAAGGGATTATCTACAAAATCTCACTAGAAAGTCTGCCAACTTCTAAAGCCAAGAATTGATCCGCTAACCACCCAAAACTCACCCGATGCCCTCGGGACCTCAACCAAACATACCAACACATCCCATAACATTATTCAAACTTAGTCAAACTTTTGAATCACTCAAAACAACATCAAAATACCAAATTACCCTCGGATTCAAGCCTAAGAACATCTAAATTTCCAAATTTTACAAATGACGCCGAAACCTATCTAATCACGTCCGACCGATCCCAAGTTTTGCACACATGTCGCAAATGACACTAAGAACATCCTCCAACTTCCGAAATTCCATTCCGAGCCCAATATCAAATTTTCCACTGCCGACCAAAATCGCCAAATTTCCAACTTTTGCCAATTCATGCCTAATTCTACCACAGACCTCCAAATCACATTCCGAACGCACTCCTAAGTCTAATATCACCTGACAAAACCATAAAAATTCAAATCCGAGGTCGTTTATTTATAAGTCAATATTTGGTCAACTTTCCCAGCCTAATCCTTCTCAAAAGAGACTTAGTGTCTCAATTTACTCGAAAACCACTTCTAACCCAAACCAACTAACGCAATACAATCAAATATAGCTGAAGAATACAAAAGAAAGCAGAAATTGGGGAAACGGGGCTATAACACACGAAACAACAGGCCGGGTCATTATGTTCTCCCCTCTTAAACAAACATTCATCGTTGAATGAGTCTAGAAAATACTTGAAGCCTCAAATAGGTGTGGATATCTGCTCTGCATCTCTCGCTCGATCTCCCAAGTAGCCTCCTCCATGAGCCAACCTCTCCACTGCACTTTCACTGAAGCTATATCCTTTGATCTCAACTTTCGGACCTGCCGCTCTGAAATAGCCACTGGCTCCACATCATAAGTCAACTCACCGTCTAATTGAACCATACTGAAATCCAAGACATGAGACGGATCGCCGATATACTTCCGGAGCAAAGAAACATGAAATACAAGATGCAAACTCGACAAGCTAGGTGGCAAAGCAAGCTCATAAGCCACATCCCCAATCCGCCGAAGCACTTCAAAAAGCCCAATGAACCGAGGGCTCAACTTGTCCTTCTTCCCGAATCTCATAACACCCTTCGTGGGTGAAACCTTTAGTAAAACCTTCCCCCCAACCATATAAGACACATCACAAACTTTTCTATCAGCATAACTCTTTTGTCTTGACTGTGCTGTGCGAAGCCGCTCCTGAATCACCTTCACCTTGTCCAAAGAATCATGTACCAAGTCTGTTCCCAAAAGGATCGAACCAACTTATTGGAGACCTACACCGCCTCCCATATAAAGCCTCATACGGATCCATCTGAATACTCGACTGATAACTGGTTATATGCAAACTTCACGAGTGGCAGAAACTGATCCCATGAACCTCTAAAATCAATAACACAAGCGTGTAACATGTTCTCCAATATCTAAATAGTGCGCTCGGGCTGTCCGTCCATGTGAGGGTGAAAAGCTGTGCTCAACTCAACCTGAGTACCCAACTCTCGCTGCACGACCGTCCAAACTTGCGACGTGAACTGAACACCTCTATCTGAAATGATGGAAACTGGGACACCATGCAGCCGAACAATCTCTCAGATATAAATCTCAGCTAACCACTATGAAGAATAGGTAGTAACATAGGAATGAAGTGCGCGGACTTGCCCCGCCGATCCACAATCACCCAAATAGCATCGAACTTCCTCAAAGTCCGTGGGAGTCTAACTACGAAATCCACGGTGATTTGCTCCCATTTCCACTATGGAATATCTATCTGCTGAAGCAAATCACCCGGTCTCTAATGCTCATATTTCACCTACTGGCAATTGAGACACCGAGCTACAAACCCTACAATGTCTTTTTTAATTCTCCTCCACCAATAATAGCATCACAAATCCTGGTACATCTTCGCGGCACCGGGATGTATGGAATACCACGAGTTATGGGCCTCCTTTAGAATCAACTCCCGAATCCCATCTACATTGGGCACACATATCCTGCCCTGCATCCTCAACACCCCATCATTACCAATAGTCACATCTCTAGCGTCGGCGTGCTGAACTCTGTCCTTGAGGATAAGAAAATGAGGATCATCATACTGGTGATCTCTGATACGAATGAGCAAGGAAGACCGAGAAACCATACTAGCTAGGATCCGACTGGGCTGCAAAATATCCAACCTCACAAACCGATTGGCCAAACCTCGAACATCAACGCAAGAGGTCTCTCTCTAATAGGAATAAATGTAAGACTGCACATACTCACCACCTTCCTACTTAAGGCATTGGCAACAACATTGGCCTTCCATATGATACAAAATGGTAATATCATAGTCCTTTAGTAGCTCCAACCATCTGCACTGCATTAAATTGAGATTCTTCTGTTTGAACAGCTGTTGGAGGCTACAATAATCAATAAATACCACACAGGACACACCATAGAGATAATGCCTCCAAATCTTCAACGCGTGAACAATGGAAGTCAACACCAAATCATGAGCAGGGTAGTTCTTCTCATAGGGCTTCAACTGATGAGAAGAATAAGCAATGACTCTACCCTTCTGCATCAACATACACCCAATGCCAACCCGAGAAGCATCACAATATACCGTATAAGAACTTGAAGCTGATGGAAAAACAAACACTGGAGCTATGGTCAAAGCTATCTTGAGCTTCTGAAAGCTCGCCTCACACTCATCCGACCACCTGAAAGGAGCACCCTTTTGGGTCAATTTTGTCAAGGGTGATGTAATAGATGAAAATCCCTGAACGAACTAACGGTAATAACCCGCCAAACCAAGAAAGCTATGAATCTCTGTGGCTGAGGATGGTCTGGGCCAACTCTGGACTGCCTCTATTTTCTTCAGATCAACCTGAATACCATCATCGGACACCACGTTCCCCAAGAACACAACTGAACCGAGCTAAAACTCACACTTGGAGAACTTATCATGAAGTTTATCCTCGCACAACCGCTGCAATACAACTCTAAAATGCTCAGCGTGCTCCTCCTGGCTAAGAGAGTACACCAGAATATCATCAATGAATACAATAACAAATGAGTCGAGATAAGGCCGAAACACGCTGTTCATCAAATACATGTACGCTGCTGGGGCATCGGTTAACCCAAAAGACATCACAAGGAACTCATAATGCTATATCGGATCCTGAAAGTTGTCTTAAGAATGTTCGAGTCCCTAATCTTCAACTGGTGATACCCTAACCTGAGATTAATCTTGGATAAACCCTCTCTCCCTGAAGCTGGTCAAATAAATCATCAATACGAGGCAAAGGATACTTGTTCTTATTTGTGACTTTGTTTAACTACCTGTAATCAATGCACATTCTCAGAGTGCCATCCTTCTTATTCACAAATAGAACAGGCGCACCCCAAAGTGACACACTAGATCGAATAAAACCCTTATCAAGGAGTTCCTGAAGCTACTCCTTTAACTCTTTTAACTCCGCCGGTGCCATACGATATGGTGGAATAGAAATGGGCTGAGTTCCTGGTACCAAATCAATACCGAAGTTAATATCCCCTGTCTGGTGGCATGCCCAGCAGGTCTACAAGAAACACATCCAAAAATTTCCTCACCACTGGAACTGAATCAATAGAAATAGTCTCTAAACTGACATCTCTAACAACCCTGTCTGGTGGCATGCCCAGCAGGTCTACAAGAAACACATCCAAAAATTTCCTCACCACTGGAACTGAATCAATAGAAATAGTCTCTAAACTGACATCTCTAACAACCCTGTCTGGTGGCATGCCCAGCAGGTCTACAAGAAACACATCCAAAAATTTCCTCACCACTGGAACTGAATCAATAGAAACAGTCTCTAAACTGACATCTCTAACAAAGGCCAAATAAGAAAGACAACCCTTCCCAACCATCTGCTGGGCTTTTAGAAACGAAATCACTCTACTAGGTATATAATCCGACGAACCTCGCCACTCAATATGTGGCACTCCCGGCATAACCAACGTCACCGTCTTAGCGTGATATTCCAGAATAGCATGACCTGGAGACAACCAATCCATGCCCAATATCACATCAAAATCAACTATACTAAGTAGTAGAAGGTCTACTCGGGTCTCCAAACCACCAATAGTCACTACACAAGACCGATATACGCGGTCCACAACAATAGTATCGCTCACCATAGTAGATACACGAACAGATGAAACAAGAGACTCACATGGTGCTTCCAAATAATGAGCAAAAAATGACGACACATATGAAAAAGGGGAACCAGGATCAAATAATATAAAGGCATCCCTATGGCAAAGCGAGAAAATACCCGTGATCTCAATATCTGAAGAAATAGTATATGGTCTGGTTGGGAGTGCATATAAACGGGCCTGACCGCCACCTGATTGTTCTCCCCCTCTAGGGCGACCCCTAGCTAAATATCCTCCACCCCTAGCTCACTGGGCAGTTGGTGAAGTAACTGGTGCTGAAGTCGATGCCTGACGCCTCTACTGAGATGCACACCCATAACGATGATGACACTGACTCACATATGCCCAAATCCCCACACTCATAATAACCCCTTGGTGCTGGTAATTGGGACTGAAGGGAACCCCTAGCACCAGGATAACTGGTAGAAAAACCTGATATGGAGGAGCCCTGAACTGATAAAGCACGGGATGAACTCTGGGTAGGGAACGCACTAAGTGATGAATGGCCCTGATGAGAACTGTGGCCCGATAATGCCCCACGGTGAACTGGGTGAGCTGACTAAGTATGTCTGAATGGACGACCTCTACCGTGTTGGAACTGACCCCCTTGTGGAGCACCACCAAAACTACCGGATCCACCGGTCCTCTTGGCCTTCCTCTCCACTAACTCATGACGACGAATTGACTCTATGTCCGAGCAATGTCAACAACCTCATCAAAAGAAGCACCAGGCACCCTCTCTCTAGTCATAAGAATCTACAGCTGATGTGTGAGGCCATCAACGAACCTCCTGATCCTCTCCCTATCTGTGGGAACCAACTAGATATCATGATGGGCTAACTTAGAGAATCTTATCTCATACTGAGACACAGTCATATTATCCTAACGCAACTGTTCAAACTTTCGGTGTTGTTCTTCTCTGTAAGACTATGGCATATACTTCTCATGGAAGAGAACAGAGAACTACTGCCAGTTAAGGGGTGTTGCACCAATAGGCCTACGCCTCTCATAAGCCTCCCACCAAGTAAAGGCAACTCCAGAGAATTGAAAGGTAATGAACGAGACCCCACTGGTCTCTAGAATACCCGATGTACGGAGAATCCACTAACACTTGTCCAAGAAACCCTAGGCATCCTCTCCCTCTGTACCATTAAAAGTCAGAGGCTAAAGTCTACCAAACCTCTCTAATCTATGCTGCTAGTCATCAGATATGATTGGACCCACATAATCCTGAGCAGGTGCAACCGGGCGGGTTGGTGGAGCCTCTGGTGTCTGTAGTCCCTGAACAACCTGCTCGGGTGTATGGGCGACGAGAGTCTGAATGCCCCTCTCGGCTTGGGAAGTAGCCCGGTAAAAATAGCGACCTCTTGAGTAAGAGTGGTGCACATGGTTAGAATTTGAGCTAAGGTCTTCTGAAGACCCGGGATAAAAATAGGCACTGCCGGTGCCTGAGCTAGTCCCGCTGGAGCATCCACAACTAGGAACTGATCATGAATTGGGGCTGCTGGTGGATCTGTAGGTGCTTCCCTAGATGTTACGGCTACACCCGTACCCCTACCACGACCTCAACAGCGACCTCGGCCTCTCGCGGGCCCAACTGGTGGCCGTCTTTCCTGACCGGTAGCACGTATCCTTATCATCTAAGAGAGAATATAATAATAGATATTTAGTTACCAGAATCAATAGATTCGCATGATAAGAATTCAAGAATGTGAAGTTTTCCTAAATATTCTGGAGCCTCTCGAAGATAAGTACAAACGTTTTTGTATCGATTTGCAAGACTTTACTAAACCCGCTTATGATACGGGAGACCTATGTAACCTAGGCTCTGATAGCAACTTGTCATGACCCAAACTACCACGTCGTGATGGCACCTATTATGGTACTAGGCAAGATGACTCTTTACCAAAAACAACCCGATATTTTAATTTAAAGATAACTTCAAGCTATTTAGTAATTAAACTTCATAAATAAAATCTGAATAATGAAAGTGCGGAAAGAAAAACCCGACATCGAGATGTCACTAGTCATGACCATCTACTACAGTTTGTCCAAAAATACTGAGACTAACACGGTCTGGAAATATAACTACAAACAACTATAGGAAGATAGGAGGGAGAAGAGCAGGGTTGCGATCGCCAACAGCTAGCCTACTAACTCCGAGAAGATCTACAGCTGGAATAGTCAACAACGGCTAGCGGGTCCTGATATGCCTGGATCTGCACACAAGGTGCAGGGAGTAATGTGAGTAGACCCAACTTAGTAAGTAACCAAAGTAAATAAAGGCTGAAAAGCAGTGACGAGCAATAAAATATATAAAGTTCATATCATAAAATCTCAGAAAAAATACAACAGACTTTAAAAGCAGAGTTCGAATCAAATCAGTTCGTTTAAACTCAGTTTCAGTAAAATTATTTGAATATATTTTTCAATAGTTCTCAACAGAGGCTCAGTGCAACAATGAGCAAAATGATGAAATCATAAACATCCTTTTACATCTCGCGTTTTCGTACATTAAAAGCTTCGTCTTCAGTTAATCGATGTAGACTCGGGGATAAAATTATCTTGAGGTTAACGTATTTATGCTATTTATGACAAGCAATAAGTAAGTGTCATGAAGAATAAAGGGTACGCAAATTAAAGAAATCAAGTTTCATTAAAAGTGGCCAATTTGGGATAAAATATGGATCGAGTGATAATACCCAATATTTATGGACTAGTACCATACAAGGTACCATATGACCACGATAGTATGATGAATAAAATATATTAAAATTGAGTAGTATTTTAAGTACTCGAGATAATCCTTAATCATACGGGTAATTGGTCAATTATTGTGTAACGGAACATTACCTAATTAATTACTAAATTACGAGATAAGAATAACCCCAAAAAAACGTGGCAGAACCACCAAACCAAACAAAATGACTAATAGTCAAATTGGCTTAGGTGGAAACATGCCATAATACATTTAAGACACCCCACCTTTTACACTTTGTATATATATATTAGTATCTTAACATAAAAGAAAAGTTAGCATTTTTTTCAAGCTTACAAAAAAAAGCTTCACTTTCTTGTCTTGAAAACAAAGACAAACAGAACGTTAGAAACGTTACAGTTCAAGCCTACAAGACGTTAGCAAAAAGACTTTTGCAGTCAAATTCTCCTACGAGAATATTATACGGAGTTTTTTCTACTCCAAGTATGTTAAGGCCGTCCCTTCTTCCTTTTGACATGGTCCAAGTTATACAAAAAAAATAAGCAAACACACAGTTTTAATAAATGACTCTATTCATAGAAATACTAGGGGTCTCTGTGTTGTTGATCCCCCGGTGACATATTATTATATCTTGTGTTCATGGGTCTCCAAATGATACACTATTGATAAAGTTTATCCGTAAAAAATATTAAGATTTTAAACATATTTTCATGCATTTTATTCATTTATGCATGTACATTTACCCATGACCAGATGACATTATATATATATATATATATATATATATGTATATGAGAGATGGAAAAAAAAGGTTACGACTTTATATAAATACCACTACATAATCAGTTGGCACATGTTGATGATGTTGCCCATAATGGCCGAGACGATATGATGGGATGCCCTCAGTGGCTTGATAATGTTATGTACACCTATATCTATGCATGACAAGACATTTATTTGCTCGTGCATGACATTATAAATATTTTAAAATTTATAAAGTTATTCAGATTTACAAATGGATCTCTTTATTCCATGTTTCACCTATGTCTTTAATGTACCGATTTTCATGCCTTATATACTCAGTATATTTTTCGTACTGACGCCTTATTTTACGGGGTCTGCGTTCATGTCCGAAGGTGCAAGTAGGCAAGATGACGACCTGCCTTCTTAGGATAGATGCACCGGGTCAGGACTACAAAGACTTCGCATACCTCGCCCTTTCCATAAGAGTTCCAAGGGGCACCAGCTCCAGCGCCCGCCCCTATACGTCCAGCTCCTCAACTAGATGTATCGGGTCAGGAGATGAGAAATGCTATTCAGCTGTTAACCCGATTAGTAGCCGCATAGGCTCGGCTTCAGGAAGTAGGTATTGGTCATGCAGATAGGTCTATTAGTGCGAGGGTTCGTGACTTCATTAATTTAGACACTCTGGTATTCACTAGGGCAGATCTAAACGAGGACCCTCAGGTATTTATTGATAGAGTGCAGAGAACGTTAAGGCTAATGAAGGCCACTGCGACTGAGTCAGTTGAGCTAGTTTCCCATATACTCCGAGATGTTACAATTAATTGGTACGAGTCTTGGAAATTGTCCAGAGGTGAGAATGCCCCTCCAGCAGTATGGCAGAAGTTTACAAAAGCTTTTCTTTGTCATTATCTGCTACTAGAGTCAGTCTTCAGTTTGATTCGTTGGCTAGGTATACTCCCACTATTTTATCTAAGATGGAGGATCGGGTTCACCGGTTCGTGAAGGGATTATAGCCTCACTTGCTTAACGATTTTATGTTGGTCTCACTTCTGCCATACATGGATATTTCTTGTATCCAGGCATACGCTCAAGGTGTAGAGCAGCGTAAGCAGAAAGAGAGGGCCGATCGTGAGCATGATAGGGCCCAGAATAAGAGAGCGAGGTCTTCGGGTCCTTCTGGTGAGTTTCGAGGTGGTCAGAGGCAACAATACCCGAGGTATCTAGCCTAGCCATCGACTAGAGCGCCCCTTCAGTTTGGTGGTAAGAGATTTTATCATTCCATATAATCAGGGTCTGGTTAGAATTTTAGGGCCTCAGGTTCACAATATAGGGGTGAGTCAAGTCAGATGTGGCCACCCTTGCCACGATGTGCTCAGTATGGTAAGCAGCATACCGGGCAGTGCCGTATGGGATTGGGTGTTTGTCATACTTGTGGTTATCCGAGTCATGTTATGAGAGATTGTCTGATGAGAGGTGATGCAAGCATAGTTTAGCTAGTGGGATATATAGCTGATTCGTCATCATTACGCCCCCTAGGCAAGGTCAACAAGCACCAATGAGTCATAATAGAGGCAGAAGCGGAGCGTCTAGCTCGAGCAGTCCTTACAACTACATTTATGCATTGGCAGGACGACAAGACCAGGAGTCATCGCTTGATGTTGTTATAGGTATATTACCAGTCTCCTCATATGGGGTATATGCACTAATTGACCCAAGTTCCACTTATCATATGTTACTCCGTTGGTTGCTAGTAAGTTTGGAATAAAACCTGAATTGGTTAAACCTTTTGAGCTGTCCACACCTGTTGGGGGCTTAGTGATAGCTAAGAGAGTATATAGGGGTTGTATAATAGTAGTTCATAGTCGATCTATCGTAGCGGACCTAATCAAATTTGATATGGTAGAATTTGATGTTATGATGAGTATGGATTGGTTGGCTTCTTGTCATGCCAACGTGATTATAGATCAAACATAGTCCGATTTTAATTTTCAGGGGAGCCTATTTTGGAGTGGAAATGTAATACGGCATCGCCGAGAGGTAGATTTATTTCCTATCTCAAGGCAAGAAATATGATCAGAGAGGGTTGTATTTATCACTTTATGTAGGTTCAGGATGTGGAAGTGGAGTCACCAACCATTCAGTCCATCCCGATGGTTAATGAGTTTTCCGATGTTTTTCTCAATGAGCTTCCGAGCCTTCCGCTAGAGCGAAAAATTGAGTTTGCAATTGACCTACTACCAGATACTCATCCAATATCTATTCCTCCCTATAGAATGGCCCCCGCAGAGCTGAAAGAGTTGAATTCGTGGAATTTCGACTAATTTGATCAGAGAATGTTATTGTGATTCGGTGAGTAAAGTGGTGCAAGGTGTGAATTCAGCTAAGGTATGCAGTCATATTTTGGTGCTGCGGGCAGTTATTGATACGGTGAGCGTATGTTGGAACGGGCCTGGTAGAGTATTCTGGATGTAGGAATTGGGCTCTAAGGCTTATTTTCTTAAGTGAAAAGGGATATCTTCAGATGGATCGAGCTAGGGTGCCCAGCTGAGTTGTGGTATCACAGGTAGGTGCTCGAGGTCTTAAACAATGATTTCGAGCAACCCCAACATAGTTCTTAGCATGTTCAAGGACGAACATATATTTAAGTGGGAGAGAATGTAACGACCCGACCGGTCGTTTTGATCTCTAGTGCGTCGCTCAACATTTTGGGGTCATGAGCATCTTCACTTCAAATATTATGACTTGTACTCATAGTCGAAATTGAATTCCGGGGAATTCAGAGTTGATTTGGAAAGGGAATTCTTATTTCGAAAGCTTTAAGTTGAAAGAATTGACTAAGATTGGATTTCAGAGTAAACGACCTCGGAATCAGGATCTGAAGATTCCAGTAGGTTTTTATGACGATTTTGAGCTTGGGCGTATGCCCGGATCGGGTTTTGGATGACCCGAGAGCGTTTTGGCGCCTATTGTGGAATTTAGCATTTTGGAAGAAATTTTATAAGTTTGGGTTGAAGTGCATTTCAGTTTTATTGATGTCCTTCTAAGTTTGGGAGTAACTCCGTATGGTGATTCTAGATTTGGGAGCATGATCAGAAGTGAATTCGGAGGTCTGTAGGTCATTTTGAAGTCATTTGGCTAAAGATAGAAATTTGATGGTTTTTGAGAAGTTTGACCGAGAGTTTGACTTTTTGATATCGGGGTTGGATCCAATTCCGAAAGTTGGAGAAAGTCCGTAATATCAAATATGACTTGTGTGCAAAATTTGAGGTCAATCGGACGTGATTTGACGGGTTTCGGCATCGAATCTAGAAGTTTGAAATTTCAAAGTTCATAAAGTTTGGATCAGAGTACGATTCATGATTTCGATGTTGTTTAATGTGATTTAAGGCCTAGAGTGAGTTCGTATCATGTTTTGGGATATATTGGTATAATTGTTTAAGGTCCCGAGGGCCTCGGGTAGATTTCGAAAGGTTAACGGAATGGATTTCGGACAAAGAAAAGCTGTTGAAATCTGTTGCAGCAGCTGTTTGCCAGAAACATTCTGATGCGAGGAGTCAATTTTGTAAGCTCATATCTTGATATCTATAAGGAATCCGAAAATTTGCAAAATATAAATGTTATAGCCCTTTCATTCTCGTTTACAGAAAGTTAAACCATTCATGATTTGGACATTTTATCAGAAAGTTATGATCGATTGAAGATGGCTGGTGGAGCAGTTTCGACATAATTTTCTGATGCATGGAGACGGCTTTAGAAGCTCATATCTCGGAATGTATAAAGCGTTAAATGGTGTGCAACCTATCAAATAAAAGATCTTCGAGTTTAGTTTCTAAATCTTCAAACCATTTGTCATTTGGATATTTCCAAAAAGAGTTATGGGAGTTTTAATAGAAGGTATATAGCAGGACAAAATTCTAATAGGATGTACAACCTGCACATCGCAAGGTACAACTCGATGAAGCCCGGACAGATTGTTTTAAACACGAGTTGTGGCCCATTTCTTTTATTTCTTTCATTTGGATTGGACGATTTTGGAGAGCTCAAGAAGGAATTTTCACCAAGCAACACTAGGTAAGTGATTTCTTCCTATTTTTGAGTTAAATATGTGATCTTACATGGATTTAGACATGGAAAATTAGTATAATTTTGAGTTTAGGGAAGACCTAGAATTTGAAATTTTGGACTTTTACCTTGAATTTGAGCATGAAAATTAGAGCAAATTGTATGTTTGAGTTAGTAAAGTTATGGGTTGAATTTATCTTCAAGAAATTTCGGAATCCGAGCACATGGGCCCGAGGGCATTTTGGTAAACTTTTCGAGCGGAGTTGAGAACTTATATAACTTGAATTGTTACAAGTATTAGAGTGAATTTTTATTGGTTTGCCAATTGTTTGAATAGTTTTGGGGCGTTGTGAATCAACTGGAGTCGTTGGAAGGGCTTGAAAGCTGGTTATGGAAATTTCGGATCCTTTCTAATCTTGTAAGAGGAAATTATCCTCATAGGTGAATTAATTGAATATGTGTTGCTAATTGTGGGGGCTACGTGCGCACGAGGTGACGAGAGTCTGTGCGTAGCTACTATTATGCTTATGTCCGGGTAGTTTAGGACCCAAAAGCATGCCTACTTGTAATAAGTGCAACCTTATTGATAGTTTAAATTGCTTAAATCATATTGAAGTGGCAAATAATTTTCTAAAAGAGTTAAACTCCGTTTTATGACTTGTAAAATGGGAAATTACACCTCCTTGAATAATTATTTTCTTGATGAATGTCGTGATGGACTGTTTGAAAACGTGTTTCAATGTGTACTTGCATCGCATGTATGATTCGCGAGCAGGGTAATTATTTATTTATATTTGACCGCGTCGCATGTATGATTCATGAGCGGGGTAATAGATGCATCTATGATTTGTGCCGTTCGACTCTCGGCGGTGCATATTTTACATTTATGTTGGATTGGGCCGTACAACCTCGACATAATATGCGCATGCTTGTATTGCTTGCCTGAGAATTTGAAATGTTGATATTTGCATTTCCTGGACACAGATAAATTGATAAAGATAATGAAAAGTAAAGCTTTGGAAATCCTTTGTTATTTGAGAAATTGTTTTCCGGCTTTATGAGTTTATTTCTGCTTTATGAAATCCATGATTTCCTCACATTTTTACTATATTATCATTGGACCACTAGTAAGTGTCCAAGTCGACCTCTCGTCTCTACTTCTTCGAGATTAGACGTGATACTCATTGGGTGCACGTTGTTTTCGTACTCATACTACACTTGTTATGCATTTTTGTTGCACAGGTTCATGCGTAGCTAGTGGCTTAGTGGCATAGCGGCATGGTTGATACGGAGACTTAGGTGAGCTGCATTTATCGAGGCGACCCGCAGTCAGCAGAGTCTTCCTCCGAGTACTAAACTGTATTATTTCATTTCTGTCCAATTGTATTTTAGACAGTTATTGTATTTCATTCCTTTCCCTAGTAAATGCTCATGCGCTTATGACATCGGGTTCTGTGATGATTATGGGGAAATTGCATTAATTCCAAACATTATTAAATTTTGAAACGATTATCTTTTACTCGTAAAATCGAAGGAAAAATCATAGTTTTCAACATTGTTAAAACAAGGTCTAAATTAAGTATTTATGATTGGCTTGCTTGACAGTAATGTCCGGAGCCATCACGACCCTTAGTGGATTTGGGGTCGTGACAAAAGGACTTGCTTGAAAAAGGCTTTATCAGACCTAGTACATCATCGTGGGGAGCACCTGTGTAATTTGTGAGAAAGAAAAATGATTCCTTACAGATGTGTATTGATTATAGACAGTTGAATAAGTACCCGCTCCCAAGGATTGGCGATTTACTTGATCAGTTGCAAGGTACCAAGTGTTTTTCAAAAATAGAGTTGAGGTTCGAGGGTTGATACCAAATTTTCCCCTGTATATTTGTATATGTAAAATACCTTTCAAATAGCATATTTATGTATATATAAGTATGTCCAAGGGTCTTCCTATTTTTTTCTTAATTTCTAAAGATTTTTAAATTAATTTTTTTTGCCCTATTTTATCAAGAAAAAAACCCAATAAGTATTCTCCAAACTGCCATTTTAGCAATGCACTTATTGGATTCTCATATTTAGACTAAAATATAGCTAATATAATTTTTATAAATTTATTTAGTATTTTTAAAAGTTAAGATGCATATAATTGCAATATTAGCCTATCTTAAGATTTAATTGTGTTTATAATTATAAAATTGACCCCAGTATTTTTATTTTCATAATTATATATTACTAATCATTTTGGTACCTTCAATTCATTTCCAAAAATTATTTTACTATTTTTTATAAAATAAATAAAGGAAAAGTGGCTATTTAAACACTAGCCCTATTTATTTCAATTGTAGCCTTAAATCAACCCCCACTTAAACCCAATTTCAATTTCAATTACCCAGCCCAATTCCTAAATCTACTCGACCCACGTCCCTTTAAAATAACCCACCCAGCCCCTTTTTTAATCCAGTCGTTGATCTGTTCCTTCTTTTCCTTTTTAATTCCCCAATACCCCCCAAACCCTACCCATTTCTCGCCGGTAGCCGCCCCTGCATTCCCCCTCTCCCAAATTCTCTCTCATAAAACCTAGCCGCCTCCCTCTATTTCCATCCTATAACCACCAGAATCTATGGCTTCCAAAGCCGTTGAAGTCTTATACCGATCTCCTATAACTCCTACACGCTTGGTTTTTGAAGATTCAAGGCCTGACCACGAAGAAGCTTGGTCCAGGCTTCGTTTGATTCGAGTTCTATGGCCGTCTCCGGCCTTGCTCCGGCAAGCCATGGCTGTTCGAGCCAAACCTCGACTCCTCCTGGTTAGAGCAATGACTATCCAAGCCTTTCTCACCATTTGGGTTCCTCTGAAACCCTAGCTTTTGAGGTTCTTATATTTTTCTTTAGATCTGTTCTAGATCCATTTTTTCCCTAAAATTTTGAATGATTTCTTGATATTTCTTTCAAAAGTTATGCTTTGAAAACCTTTATATTTTTTCTATTTAGGGTTTTTCTTTTTCTGTGTTCTTTATACGTTTCTCTACTGTGTTCTTTGCATGTTTCTTCTACTATGTTTCTTGTTAAGTTTCTTCTACCATGTTCTTATCAATTTTCCTACTGCGTTTTTTATATGTTTCTCTATTGTGTTCTTTATATGTTTCTCTACTGTGTTCTTTATATGTATCTCTACTGTGTTCTTTACATGTTTCTCCTATTGTGTTCTTGTTAAGCTTGTTCTAATATGCTTCCTAATATGGCTTCATATTTGAGATTATCTGATTTCAAAAACCCAAACTATTTCGAGTTTCTGAATTTGTTTCATCTATTGCTCAACTGAGTCTTGAAATCTTTGTTTCAAAATTCTGATTCTCCACTAAAATCTTCTAAGGTTTTTACACCAGACCTTTTGTATGCTATTTGATACTATCCCTCTTCTACATTGCTGACCTATGTGACTACCATGATCCTATAGTGTATTACCTTCTGATTTTGGAATGACATGACGTTTTCCTTTGCTCTAAAATCAGCTTAGCATGTTTGTATGCTCTTTATATGTGCTGAACTTCCCTCTAAAATGGCTTTCAATTTTGATTAATTTCAGACTTTGTTTTGTATAAGTTTGATTGATTTCTTTCCTTGTTTGCTGATTTCCCTGTGACTCTATTTAAGCTAAAAACTTTCCTCAGCTTTCTAACTTGGTTCATTCATGGATCAGTGACTACAAAATCTCTGATCCTTGATTTACTGTCTACTAATTGATTTTTTCTTACCTTATTTATGTAACCGTGTATTTCAAAGTTCTGCCCTTAAATAATTTCTTATGTATCTACCCTAATATTTTACTTGGCACAAGATGCTTGTTTGATCTCTTTCCTTAAATAACTTTCTTGCGCATTGCCGTTTAAGTCTAAATTCCTTAATTAAAGGAAGTCTTGTACTGATTGATTTTAATTGATACCCAGTTCCTTAATTTTTTTCTTACCTTATTTCTGCCTGTTTCTCACATTATAAATACACGACCCTTTTTAACACAAGAGAGAATCACACACAGCCTTTCTGAACTTACACTTTTACTCAAAAAGTATTCTCTTCTGTCTGCTTACACTATGGCTTGTTGCTTGCTTTCTCTCTATTTGTTTCTTTGAAACTGGTATGTCCTGATTTAAGTTTCAGCACCACAACAATGTGTTTATTTACTGCTTTTGTATCCATATTTACTACTCATGTATAGTTCAACACGTATTCTAGTTTATTGATTTCTTTCTTCCTGTTCTATTATGAATCCCAAACCCCCGACCCCCATGTGTTTAAGCTATGGTTTCAGGCATGGCAATATGCAAGTTATTGTCCATGAATTGAACTTGATCCCTTGGTGATCCTAGCCTCTAACAGTATGTGTTCTGGCAGGCTTATAGGTGTGCTAGCACTCCCCATTGCTGGGCATGCCTAAAGTTTGCCTTTGCCTAAGCAATATGCTCTTTACAATCCCCTATTTCCATGAATCCCCTTGTGTGTGCTTATCTGAAGTTGATTCCCTCTTCCTTTTCCGTTTTAGCACTCTATTTTGCACCCCCCCTCTTGTGAGCCTTGCCTTGGGACCCTTTGAGTTCCCTCTGAACTTGCACACTTGAGGGCTGGCCCTTTCACATTGCACTTGTCCCAATCATATAATACATTTGGGTGTAAGCGTTGCCCGGAGTCCCTTTGAGGCTCTTAGGGAACTTTGACATACTCAAATGGGATAAAGTCTTTGGATCATAATTTCATGGAGTTGGTTTGCCTCATATTTCAGACATGAAGTCTGAATCAGGCTTTCCTTGGTTCTGCTTTTATTTATATTTTCCTGATGTATTTTTTTTCCTTTAATCTGGGCTGTAATAATTTGTAGTAAACTCTTGGGGATGGCTAGTGAAAAGGGCGGGTAACTATGTATGCTAAAAGGGTAGATACCATGCCTATAGTTCTTTTTTTAAAAAATATACATGCATATAGAAATCATGCCTATAGGTTCTTAAAATAAACTCTGCACTTGGAAATCATGTTCATAGGTTTTCAAACAATTTCTGCATTTAAATATCATGTTCATAGGTTTTCAAGCAATTTCTTCACTTAGAAATCCTGTTCATAGGTTTTAAAGTAATTTCTGCACTTTGATATCATCTTCATAGGTTTTTAAACAATTTCTGCACTTAGATATCATGTTTATAGGTTTTAAAGCAATTCCTACACTTAGACACCATGTTTATAGGTCTTAAACAATTCAGCACCTAGATACCATGTTCATAAGTTTCAAACGAGTCTTATGCATTCTACACCACATTCAAAATCAACTACGCTTAAAAAGCATGCCTATAGGAACTCCCATCGAATCTGAGCCGCTTCATTCACATATGGAACTAAAACCAGTAACAATGGTAGTGTTAGCTGTAGAACTTATAATCTTCGTTAAAAACTGGCCTTTGTCTTAACCTGACTACACCTTTTTTTTACCAATATGTATGCAGTTTATTTTTTTAATCTTGTTATTGCACTGCTTTCTGAATTCAATAGATACTATGCCTATAGGATCCTTCTCCAATACTTAGGCAAGCCTTAGGGTAAAGTTATAAATCAAATCCATTCTGTTAATACGTACAACCAGCAGGTATGCCTGGTTTGGGCTTCTTATCTAAATTATGTAATAGATCAGTCTGCCTTAACCTTTAAGTTATTTATCGATTAGTATTAATCAGACCTTAACTAGTATGTGTAAGCCATGCTAATTATGTGCTTCTTTATATAAATGGGGTAGATCTAAGCATTTGCTTGTTATGTGCTTTTCCCTAACTTGCTATACATGTTTTGTATGTCGCCTTAGAATTTTTTGGTTTTAAACCATAAATAAGCCTAATATCCCTTCCCTTTAGGATTAGTAGTCCTCATGCCTTCGAGACAGATAGAATTGGGATCGGTAGTAGCATGCTAGGTAAGCGAGACCATTCCGTGCTTTAATACCTTAACGGGGTGGGAAGGGTAGATATGGATATGATGACCACGCGATAATGTCACGTGTAGCCCCTCATTGAGGAGTCATTACCAGGCATTGTGTGGGGTGATCCATATTGTTAATAAACCTAGGACCCCTCCCCCTTTATTTTTTATTCCTTTCTTTTTACGAAAAAGGGTCAAAACTGCCCCTAGACTATTGGGGTTGGTACAATAATGCCCTCCGTCCATCTATTTTGAAAAAATTGCCCTCACCGTTATCTTTTCGGCTCCAGAATGCCCTTACGACTAACAGCCGTGTTAGATAATTTTTTTTAATTAATTTCCATGTGTCATAACGAAAAAAAGATCAAACCTGCCCCTAGACTATTGGAGTTGGTACAATAATATCCCTCATCTTAAAAAATCTCTCCCCTACCCCCTTCACCCTGCCCCTCTAGCGTGTGTGCGTTCATATTCTTGTTTTTCTTCTCATACTTTTTTTGACCTTGCACTGTATTTGAATAATCACTACAAACATTATTAAAGTTTTATTTTTAGAGAACCAATTTTAGTCACCAATACTTTACGTCATACAACTTTCAAAGACCCTACATGAACACTAACAGAGTGTCAATAGTAATGATCATTGAGAATTTGCAATATCTTTTGTTGCATATTTCCTAACAACTCCACATCCAATTTTTGATTATACCAATGTTTTATTTGGTCTCTACTCGAGCCTCGACCTTTTTATTCTTCATTGGCTCACTATAGTCTGAACATCCGATCATGTCTATAAATTAAGCTATTGTACGAAGATGCTCTTCAGGTTATATCAACACCTCCAATTTTAAAAAAGAGACGGTTAAATTAAGAGAAATATTTGAGATCATATTCATAAGAATATGAGAGAATACGACTTATTGGTGAATGTGACTGTAATTAACACTTGATTGAGCTTATTGTATGAAGCAGTAAAGTGTAGTAAGAAAAATTAATGATGATTGGTGTTTCTGGGATGGAAAAAAATAGGAGTATTGATGTGTACATTTAATAGACAAAGAAATAGGAAGAGGAAGGTGATTAACTATATGAGAGAGTTTTGTTTGCTTAGGGAAAAAAGTGGGTGTATGTGAGTTCTAGTTGGTGGAATAATTTTTAAAAGAAAAAGGAGAAAGAAACGGAGGAAAAGGGTCTTAGAATGTGGGTGAGTTTATTTTAATTTAGGTGAGTTTTAAGTTAGGCCAATGGGACGATGACACATGAAAATTAATTAAAGTTTTTTGCCTAACAGGGTCTTTGAAAGTTGTATGACATAAAGTATTGGTGACTAAAAATTTTGGTTGTCTGAAAATAAAATATTAATGATGTTTGTAGTGATTATTCAAATAGAGTGCAGGGCCAAAAAAGGATGAGAAGAACAAGAAGAATATGAACACACACACGCTAGAGGGGCATGGTGAAGGGGGTAGGGGATAGATTTTTTGAGATGAGGGGTATTATTGTACCAACTCAATACTCTAGGGGTAGGTTTGACCTTTTTTCCGTTATGACACGTGAAAATTAATTAAATTTTTTTTATCTAACATGACCGTTAGTCGTAAGGGCATTCTTGAGCCAAAAAGATAACGGTGAGGGTAATTTTTTCAAAATAGGCGGACAGAGGGCATGATTGTACAAACTCCAATAGTCTAGGGGTAGTTTTGACCCTTTTCCGTTCCTTTTAACATTTTGACTCTTTATTTTCTAAAATCAGCCTTTTCTGATTAGTCTTTCAACACTTGTTTACTTTCAAACATTTTTGTGATAAGAACCCCCTCTTATTTGAGCCCTATTTGTCTATATGCTAATTGTACCCAAATTCACAATAATTGTCTGGTCCGAAACCATACTAGTGGATACTGAGGGGTACCTAATACCTTCCCCTTAGAATAATTTCAAGCCCTTACCCAATCTCTGGTCATTCAAATCAAACCTCCTTGGTGTCCTAATGCACCCTAATCATTAGGTGGCAACTCTTTAAATCAATCCCAATTCCCAAAAGGAATGAGTTGTCCTCCCAAATGCCATAAACCTGATTTCGCGAGAAAAAGGGGGCGCGACAGCATGGCGACTCTGCTGGGGATCTTTTAGGCTTTTACCATTTCATACCTTTATTGTGAATTTATGATTCTTCACGCACAATTATTTGTTTATTTCTTTTAAGCATTCAATTTTCTTTTTGATTGCAAAACTAACTTGTCTCCTTTTTTCTTTTCTTTACTGCTTTCCTTTACTACTGCTTTAAATTATGAAAATATTGTATTTACTGCTTTCTTAAACGTGCAAATACATGACTACATGCCTTTAACTGTTGCATAATCATGCTCAACATCATATTCCACTCGTGCCAAACAAATACCATAACAACACTTATAATGAGTTGTTGCGCTCTTCCTATATCATTACCCCCTAAATTTGGAAAGGCATATTTGCGGTAAAACTAGTCGATCAGCGGTGCCGTCAAAAGTTCCGTCCTTTCCCTTTTGAGTTGTCTGCTCAATGGTACCAGTCTAAAACCCCCATAGAAACCTCATTATATTTAACTGTGCATGCATCATGGTCAAACCTAGCCGGTCAGTTATGTTGTCCACATAATGACTCTTTAAGTTAGCCTTGTCCAAAGTCCACTAGGTTTCCCTGAAACCCAAATGGACATTATCACGTTCTGTGTATTTATTTGGAGAACTAAATGCTTTTATGCCAATTATTGATGTTAAATAGTTGAGTCCGGTGGGGGAAAGGGACTAACCTTACTTTCTTGTAGATAATGAGGCACGAAATCCCCAGATTCAGCATGGTTACCAACATCCACCTGAGACTGCTAAGCTGGTGGGAAGATCTTCATTCCACTGACTAGACTCTTATACAAAAATATCTAGGGAACCTACCCTTCCTCCTAGAAATCCAACCCAACAACAAGATCATCGAAGTTGCTACTCTCTTTTGGGATTGTGAGAGGTCCGTCTTCCGCTTTTGGGAGATTGAAATGATGCCCCTACTAGAAGAAATAAGAGGATTAGCCCGCTTGGTATGGGAGACTCCAGGTTTATTGATGCCTAAGAACAGCAAGGGCATGGGTTTCCTCACAATGATGGGTCTGAAGAAGAATCCAGAATTGAGATGCCTCAAAGAATCCTACATCCCCTTTGACTATATGTACGGGAGGTACGGTCACAACAAATACTACCGTACCTATCCTGAAGAGTTTGCCATTACCTTATTGGGTCATATTCATTGAAAGGTCTTTGTATTCATGTTATTTTTTCTGGGGTTGATTGTGTTTCCAACAAAGAAAGTAAGAATCCACACCCGACTAGCCATGGTCACTAAAACCTTAGTGGAAGGAATTGGAGGGCAACCATTCAGCATTGTGCCCATGATCGTCGCAGAAATATACCGAGCCTAAAGAAATGTCAACAGGGAGCTAGTCATTTTGAGGGTTGCAATTTTCCACTTCAGTTGTGGCTTATGGAGCATCTACAAAAGGGTGAATACTGACAAGAGATCCAATAAAGGGACTGGGACGATAATATCACTTTCCATCACCCAAAGCGAATGAATTATATCCCTAATATGTTTGCTCAGCTAGAGGATGCCAAAGGATGGTTCGAGCTATTTGATAATCTGAGGAGCAAGTACAATGGATGTTCGAATAGTTTCCAACTGAAGAATTCATCGCCCGATCCCGAGATGCACCTTTTCTGATATTGATCGGTATGAGAGAAACGTACCCCTACGTCCCTCTTCGAGTAATGAGGCAAGCTGGTAGGAAGCAGGTTGTACCCATGGTCGACAAGATGAGTCACTTCCGGGCTGACTTCTAGGATGATGATAGCCCTTACAAGTGCCAAGATCAGCATATGTAGCACTGCAAGATTGTCATGGGAAGGGATACCATCGAACCAAATTGATATCACGCCGGTTGTACTCCTTACTATTTCGGCTGGTTGGAGGATAATCATAATGGTCTGGGTCAACCTAGGTTCGTTCAAGGTCACAGGATCATAGATGAAAAGGCCGAGGCCCAGGTTAATTACAATCAGCTACGCAAGAGAATCTCGGAATGCGAAAGTGAGCACCATGAGATACAAGAAGCCAATCAAAAGTTAATTAAGGAATGGAAGTACATGGCCGTTAATGCCAACAAGCGACTAGGATACCTAGAGTGAGGCATAGTGGAGCTGGAAAGAAGGTTTCTTAAAAGGGTCAAAGACTGTCAGAATGCTGAAGGGAATGAAGGCGGACATATAGCCAGAGCCTACCTACTGTTGGTACTACACGAGCTGGGGAAGTTGTTCGACGGAGCCAAGGATGCCGAGTCTGGTGAGGGTCCTTCAGGGACCAAGTAGATAGGACTTTATCTTTTCTCTATTTAAAATGTAATAAGGCCAATGACCATTAGTGATTTCATTTTCCCTATTATTTAGTGTCAATTTGGGATTTGTCTTATATTTATATCAATAAAATGAGGCATTTAGCATTCAAAGTTCTCCAAATCAATCTGTCGCTAGGCTTACCCAAGTTAGGACGCGATTTACATTCCCGCATTATGTGTTTAAATATTGCATCGATTATTCATGAACCTAACTAACTTGGTTACTTTTTGTTTTATTTTTGTTTTTTTATTCCCCTCCCTAAAGGTTAGTTCGTGAACTCTGGCAACATCATCTTATTTCAAAAGATCCAAGGGGCCCTCCACCCACTCATCCTCTCAATCCCATAAAAAACAAGAACAAAGGAAATATAGAAGATTTGAACAACGCTAGAAAGGAAAACTCAACTGAACGGGTAGAGGTCACTCACGGACATGGTACTTTGGTTCCCAAGGAAAATGCATTCCAACTGGAACAAAAGCTGGTGAAATTTCAGGAAGAACTTGATCAGGTCCAGAATCTGGCAAATCTATCATTTTCTCTCACTACTCCAAATATTAATTTCCCAAATGCTCAGAACCCCACACCTCCACAGAGTCTCCCAAAGCAACAGAACCACACCACTCCTCACCATCACTGCAACACCTGCCATACTTCCAATAATACCCCACTGCTCATCTCAGAACCACAAAACTCCACAAATGATCACTGCCACACCCACCATAACACCCCCATCTATGTGGAGACTGTGTCGCACTCCACCCCACCCATCTCAAACACACCCAGGTCTGATGATAAAGATTTGCTTATCAAGAAACTGGCTGAAGAACTTAAGATATTGACTGGCAGTATTCAGGACGTTGAAGGTAGTAAGGGAATTGAGGGGCTAAACTACGAAGATCTTTGCATACAGCCCGATGTCGAATTGCCTGAGTGTACCTCCCAAGTTTGAGATGTTTCATGGTACAGGGGATCCGAGGGTCCACATGAAAACATACTGCGACAAGCTGGTCGGCATGGGAAAAGATGAGAAAATCCGCATGAAGCTTTTCATAAGGAGCCTGAAGGGAGATGCTTTGTCTTGGTACATTAGCCAAGATCCAAAGAAGTGGCCGAACTGGGCAAGCATGGCGTCCAACTTTATGGAAAGGTTCAGGCTCAACACGAAGAATGCACCATATGTGTTCTACATTCAAAATCTAAAGAAGAAGCCCACAGAAAATCCTTCCGCGAGTGTGCTACTCATTGGAGGTCCGAAGCGGCTAAGGTTAGACCTGATTTAGAAGAAGAATAGATAAACAAATTCTTCATTCAGGCCCAAGACCCACAATACTATGAGAGGCTAATAATGACCGAGGGCTATAAATTTTCTAATATTATCAAGTTGGGAGAAAGGATCGAAGATGGCATCAAAAGCGGTATGGTTACGAACTTCGAGGCCTTGCAAGTTACAAACAAGGACTTACAGTCAGGAGGTGTGTCAAAGAAAAGGGACGTATGAGCCGTAATGGTTTCATAGAGAACCAAATCTCCCGTCAAATACCAAACCTACCCAATGCCTCTACTCATATATCAGACAGCTCCAAACTACCAAGCACCCACCAAACTCCACCACCCACATATCAATCATCTCCACCACCCACATATCAGCCTACTTTACCCAAATATTCCCAACCCGCACATGTTTAGCAAGCCTATAATACTCAACCAACCCACTATCAATCCTCGCCTACACGCCAAAATTTCCCTAGACCCCGACCAAACTTTGACCGAAGACCTCCAAAATAGTATACGGCTATTGCTGAACCTATCAACCAATTGTATGAAAGACTCAAAATTGCTGGTTACGTCACCCCTATCCCTGATGCTCTTGAGAACCCTTCTCAGTGGGTTAATCCAAATAAATCTTGTGAATACCATTCCAGCATGGAAGGACATACCATTGACGAATACCATTCTCTGAAGGATAAAATCCAGACTCTAATTGACAACAAGATTATTATGGCAAGGGAACCTGCTCCAAAATGTCCGCAATAACCCTGTGCTAGACCATAAGGGTGGAGGCGTTCACATGATTGAAATAGAGGATGATTGGGACCCCAAGGGATCAATCAGTTTGATCATAGAAGGTGATAATCCAAAGAATCCAATAGTCACCCTTAATCCGATTGTAGTCCAGATTCAGCCCTCTGGGGATGCCGAGATAAATATGTCCATGCCACTTGAGTTTGAGACACCGTCCTCTATAAAGACACCAGCGCCAATTGAGGCTGAATTTATGTCACCAGCAAATGCACCTACACTATTCGAAGTTGTAGTTTTACCACCCAAGGTGCAGGCTTCGTTTAGGGTAAAGATAGCCACGCCAATTCCATTGGCAATGTTAGCCATAACACCATTCCATACAAAGGCTATACCATAGGACTACATAGCTGGCAAGAAGGAAAGGCAAAGTTATGTTCTAGGAAGCTATTGCGACATAGGGTATGATGAGAACTGGTAGAGTTTATACCCCGGAACATCTGGTTAAGTCAAGCAAGCAAGCCTCTAGTCGGCCAACCATCACCGAAACCAGGCCAGGTGATCTTTGGAGAAAGATACATGCCAAGGAATACTCGGTCATTGATCAGTTGAACAAAATACCGGTGCAAATTTTTATCCTTGTTTCTAAAAAACTCTGATGCGCAAAAAAATACCCTATTAAGGGTGCTGAGTGAGGCGTATGTACCGAGCAACATCACTGGTTGGGAGATGACTAACATGGTAGGCTAGGTATTGGAAAGTCAAAAGATCACTTTTCATGAAGATGAGCTGCCACCAGAAGGGTTGAGTCACAACAAGGCATTGCACATTACCATGCAATGCGAAGATTATTTTGTCACCAGAGTCCTAATTGATGGGGGATCCAGCCTCAACATTTGTCTGTTGGTAACACTCAGGACGTTGGGTAAGGGACTGCACGAGATCAAGGATGGGGCCATCAACGTCAAAGCTTTCGACGGTTCCTAAAGGTCTACCATTGGAGAAATTAGCCTGTGTTTGCAAATAGGGCCTACTTAGTTTGATGTTGAATTCTGATTATAGGCTATAATTACATATTTTAGTCCATTATTACACTATAATTTACTACACTTTAGTTGAGTTTGCGCTTTAATTGCTAGTGTTTTGCACTAACGGTGTATTTTATGCCTTGTAGAAGTGATTCCGAGCTACATATATGTTATGGAATGAACTCAAGTGATTTGGAGATTTGAAGTCTGAGTAAAATCCCAAGTAATTAAGTCGGGATTGTGACAGGGGTCAACTTTGACAGTTAAGAACAAACAAAGATTCGAGTAGGTATATTGTGCACTGTTTAGTACAATACACATAACATTTTACTCAGAACTCCATTTCAGCTCCATAATATATGGTTGGAAAGCTAAGCTACAACTTTTATGTTTTATGTGTTTCCAAATTCTGAACGGAACAGGGCGAAATGCACAGGATTTGAGCCAACACGAACGAAATCGGGCAATGTGTGAATTTGGGTGCCACAGGTGGCGCCCTGCCCTACCTATGGCGCCAAAAGCAGTAGCTAAAAATATTGGGGCGCTGGGCTGGGCACCGGTGACGCGGATTTTGTCCTCTATTTTCCGGGATAAGGTTATTTTGGCCCTAGACCTACCCAACACGTATAAAAGCAAGACTAAACATATTTTTTTAAGGGGAGGACGCCACTTTAGAGGGATCTAACATACTTTGAAGGGAGTTTCACGTGGAAGAAGACACACCACGCTTGGAGAAGGCTTCTAACTAGTTTCTCTTCTCTTGTCTTCCTTTAATTTCATAGTTTATTAGTTCTAGAATTTTGGGTGCTACATGAACGTTGTAGTTTGAAGCTTGAATTGTTCTTATTATTTTATCATATTTGTTTATTTATTCAATCTTACGCTTAATTATTTGATTTCTTAATCACCAATTGAATACTATCTACGAATCTAGGATTGAACTTAGGAGAGGAAATTCTAGATTGCATATAAGATTGAGTGGAGCAAGATCTTAACTCTTAGGGGGAGCAGATTTGCGGTTAGGATAGGAATATACCTAATCGCCTTGCTTGGTTATTATACGGGAATTATAAATGTATTCTTGTTAATTCTAATTCCATAGGAATATAGGCATTAGGTTAGCTTGAATAGGCGAGTTGTACTTCGGGTGAAGGCTACGAGCAATATTAACCCTGTCAACCAATAAACTAGATAAATTAATTAGACGATTTAAGTAGAAAACTCAACGGGATTGTTAGCTAACCCATAGCTCTAGAATATTCACTCATATTTAATTTGTCTCTATAATTCGCCAACTTATTTTCTTTAATCTCTTAATTTGTTACTCTAGATTAAATTTAGTTAAATATTCATACATTAGGATTCTTGAATAGATTAATTGTTGGGTTTAATTTAGTTGATATTTAATCACAAGTCTCTGTGGGAACGATATCTGGACTGACAATCCTATATTACTTGTCGACCACGTATACTTGCGTGTGCGTTTGGGAGCAAATAAGTTTTTGGTGCCGTTGCCAGGGACTTAGAAATTAACTATTCTAGTAGATTAGATTTTTACTTTTTGCCTATTCAAGTTTTTTTTAATCTTAGTTTAATATTTTATTATCTTTGTTGACATGGCATCTTTGAATGAGAATTGGTCAAATATTGGTTATTCTTATTATAGTGATCCTTGTCCATATTGTGGAGGACCACACTTGTGGAAAAATTGTGCATCTCAATTTGATTCGTGGAATTTTTGTAATATGTGTGGTGGTCATGGTGGCCATTGGGATGGTTGTCCTAATTCTTATTATCCTTCTCAGAGTTCTTATTATAATGTTTCTAATAATGTTTATGAGTTTGATAGGAGCAAGGAAGTGGATGATATGGAAAGCATGGCCCGTATGATGGATATGATGAGGCAAGTAGTCGAGCAACAAGATGAAACTTGAAGGGCTGCACAAAGAATTAGTATAGCAATCATGAGAATGAAGGCTGAGGTGGAGGAAGTGGCTGAAGAGAGCGAGTTCCCACCAGAAGATAATTTAGAAGAAGCAGATATAGTGAGCCAATCTTGGCTAGAGGAACAAGCTCAATTGATAAAATCTCATGACTTTCTAAGTAATGGTCTTTTAAATATGACAGAACAACTAATAGAAGGAAGAACTGAGCTCAGGCAAGAGATAGACCAATTTGGCTTAGATATCTATGACCTGCACAATCAATTTAATAAAAAGGTTGAGGCGTCTGATGCCCTACAACCACTTTTGTGGATACTGGCCAGCTTGAGGAGCAGAAAGAGGAATTGTACTATTCGACCAAAATATTATTAATAATGCCAAGGTTGACAAAGAGTGCAAAATTGAGGATGTCAAAAATAATGCAATTTTGGAGTTGGAGCATATTGGACCTCATTCTAAATATTTTTCAACATTGTGTTTGGTTGGTGACATGGAAATTGATCCAGTCGAGCATATGAAAGAGTCAATGTATGAGGAACAAAGTGCTTATATTTTGAAATTTGTGATGTCAAGGAGACAAAATGATATTCCTCACTTAAAGGCCAAGAAGTGCAAGACGCGATACTTATTGCGTGGTTCCTTTATTTTTACACCACCGCCCCAGGAACGTGATAGAAAAATTGATGCAAAATTGGGGGCACAATTCATATCTTCAAAGTGGAAGGAAAAGTGGTGAAAGTGATAGAGTCGTGCCACGACTATAAATAAGGTGCTTGTTGGGAGGCAACCCAACCTGTATATTTTTTATTTATTGATTAATTTTTTTTAGTGTCAAGTTTTGTGTTGTTTTTATTTTGCAGAGTAGGGAAAGTCTGAGTACCCAAAGTTGAAGCTGAGGAGCATGTTTGAGCTTAAGTGTGGGGTCGTCCCGACCCTTAATATTGAGGATCATGTTCGAGCTAGACCCGAGAGGGTCTCAAGGAGTATTTCTCACCCTTGTGTTTAGTATCTTTCTCTATGATCATGCATCGAGGGCTATACATAATATAAGTTTGGGGTGGGGAAACTACTTTCTGAAGTGTAATTGTATTTTTTTTAGTTTTTCTTTTAGAACTTGTAGTAGACATAGTCTAGGTAAAAATTTTTTTTTTGAAAGATTTGGACTTTTCCCGAGGATGGATCTCCTAGACAATTTTCTTGAGGGATTAAAGGTTAAACAAAAACACAAAAATATGTCTTTTAGCTTTCTTTTGGTACTAATAATAATCCCCCGTGGTTTTTTCTTTGTGCCTCGGTTCTTTTCCATGGGATATAGTTTGAACCGGGTAATTTTTTCTTTTAGAGTAGTTTAGGGAATAAAATGGTGGAATAAAGATGAGATAAACCTAGACGCCCTTGACTTGTTTGATAGTAGCATTTTTAGGCTTTGGCATGTGTAGTATCTTCCCTATAATTTAAATTTATTGATGATGCCTTGCTTACTTGGATAGCATGTTTTGTGGCGCCTATGTCTCATTTTCTTGACTTATGTTCACTTTGTGCTTAATGATTAATATCTCGTGACTCCGTGAATACTTTTATTTGTTTGAGAGTCGGAATGGGATAGTCCTTAGTGAGTCATATCCCATGTGTGGTGAGGTTTTTGTGTAGTCCATGTATTGTACTTGTGTCTAGAACTTGCCCAGTTTGTGAGTCGAAGCGAAATTTTAGGTGATGCTCGGTTTGAAAAATGATTTTAGGCTTTCTTTGATCATTTTGAGCTTAATTGCTTACCACAAATAGAATTTATCCCTAGCCAACCCTTTTGAGCCTATAGACTTTTATTTGGCACCCACATTACACGCCTATACCCTTTTTATTCTTAATTGACATTATTTTGATCCCTTTTCCTCTTAAAGAACTTTAATTGTGAGCTTAACGCTAAAAGAAGTAAGAAGGAACTAAGTGTGGGGTGGCTTTTGAGTGGAACCAATAAAAGGAAGAAATGTGCACTTGATTTTTTAAAATAATACACCACTAGCGAAAATTGAAAAAAAAAGAATAATCTGGAAAAAAATAAAATAGAGATGAATACATTGTTGTCTTGTTCTTGATAGTGGGTATGAATTAATGTAGTGCTTAAAGAGGAAGAGAGTATTTTTGGGGTGATATTGTTTGTGAAAGTGAAGTGGATTGAAGAATTTATGCTTAAAGTTGATTATGTGATGTGTTAAAGTTCCTAGGAGTGTTAGTCACTATTCCTAAATATATCCTACCCGTCCCTTAGCCAACATTACAACCATAAAAAAGACCTAATTAATTTTAGATCGAGCGAGCCTACATTAGTAGAGATTTACATTAAAGGCAAGCCTATGGTACCAATTATATGCATGTGACTTCTTTTGTGAGGGTGAGCGCTTTTCTTTGATATATGTGAGCATGAGATTCGAATGTGTGGATTCTACTTATTCTCTTGTTCTTGTTGTGAGGGCACATAGTTTCATGAAGGATAGGTAACATTATTAGACTTCTCTAGGATATTGGATGTTCAAGCCATGAGTACATGACATTGAATCGGTTTTTGAGACTAGGATTGTTGTGAGCATATTATCTTTGTTTGAATATTTTTGAAGAATGACATAAGTAGAGGGAAGTGTATGATGATTGCATATGCTAGAGTTTAATTGTTGCTATCAACCATAATCATTGGTTTAGTGTACTTCAAATATGTTAAGTGCTCATAGATAGAGTAAATTTTTGGTTGACTCAAGGACGAGCAACGTTTAAGTGTAGGGTGTTGATTATAGGCTATAATTACGTATTTTAGTTGATTATTACACTCTAATTTACTTCACATTAGTTGAGTTTGCGCTTTTATCGCTAGTGTTTTGCACTAACGGCGTGTTTTATGCCTTGTAGAAGTGATTTCGAGCTATATAGATGTTATGGAATGAATTAAAGTGATTTGGAGCTTTGAAGTCTGAGTAAAAGCCCAAGGAATTAAGCCGGGATCATGTCAGGGGTCAACTTTGATAGTTAAGAAGAAACGAAGACTCGAGTAGGCATATTGCGCACTATCTAGTACAATGCACATTACTTTTTGCTCAAAACTCCATTTGGGCTCCACAATATATGGTTGGAAAGCTAACTCAAAGGGATACAACTATTATGTTTTACGTGTTTCCAAATTCTGAACGGAACAAAGCGAAATGCGTGGGATTTGAACCAACACGAATGAAACCGGGCAATATGCAAATTTGGGCACCACAGGTGGCGCCCAGCCCTACCTGTGGCGCCAAAAGCAGTAGATAAAAATATTGGGGCACCGTGGAGGGCACCCGGTGCTGAGCTGGGCGCCGGTGACGCGAATGTTGTCCTATTTTTCCTGGGACAAGTTTATTTCGGCCCTAGACCTACCCAACACGTATAATAGCAAGACTAAACATAATTTTTTAAGGGGAGGACGCCACTTTAGAGGGATATAACATACTTTGAAGGGAGTTTCACGTGGAAGAACACACACCATGCTTGGAGAAGGCTTCTAACTAGTTTTTCTTCTCTTCTCTTCCTTTAATTTCATAGTTTATTAGTTCTAGAGTTTTGGGTGCTACATGAACGTTGTAGGTTGAAGCTTGAATTGTTCTTATTATTTTATCATATTTTTTTATTTATTCAATCTTGCGCTTGATTATTTGATTGCTTGATCACTAATTGAATACTATCTACGAATCTAGGATTGAACTCGGGAGAGGGAATTCTAGATTGCATATAAGATTGAGTAGAGCAAGATCTTAACTCTTAGGGGGAGCGGATTTGCGGTTAGGATAGAAATATACCTAATCGCCTTGCTTGGTTATTAGACGGGAATTATAAATGTATTCTTGTTAATTCTAATTCCATAGGAATATAGGCGTTAGGTTAGCTTGAATAGGCGAGTTGTACTTCGGGAGAAGGCTACGAGCAATATTAACCCTGTCAACCAATAAACCTGATAAATTAATTAGACGATTTAAGTGGAAAAATCAACGGGATTGTTAGCTAACCCATAGCTCTAGAATATTCACTCATATTGAATTCGCCTCTATAATTCGCCAACTTATTTTCTTTAATCTCTTAATTTGTTATTCTAGATTAGATTTAGTTAAATATTCATACATTAGGATTCACTTGAATAGATTAATTGTTGGGTTTAATTTAGTTGATAGTTAATCACAAGTCTCTGTGGGTACGATATCTGGACTTACAATCCTATATTACTTATCGACCACTTGTACTTGCGTGTGCGCTTGGGAGCAAACAATTTCCAAGTAATAGACGTGCCGACATCTTACAATCTGTTGTTGGGACAACCATGGATTCATGCTACTGGGGACGTAGCATCAACAATACATCATGCAATGAAGTTTGAGTTGAATCACCAGGAGGTGATCATTCACAGTGACTGTAGCAATCCCATATACAGTCGCCAGACCATTCTGGCAATTGAAGGCAAATGAAAGATAGGTGGGGAGACTTATCACCACATCGAGCGGGTCAACGCCGTTGATAAAGACAAATGGTCGGACAACTAAATTGAAAGCATATTGAACTGGAGCAGATATGAACCTGGCAAGGGACTTGGCAAGAACCTCCAAGGAATCGCTGAGCCTATCAAACTCAAGAAACATGGCACCACCTTTAGATTGGGATATAAGTATGATTGGGAGGAATTCAACCATTGGTCACCACTATGGCGCGGCCCTTACTATCCATTGAAGCAGCCAATACCACGCTTGGAACAAACTTTCCAACCGGCCGAAGTTATCTATGGGTCAGAGAAGAGGAAGCACTGGCAGCAGTGAGGAATTTCTTCTTGGAAGATGATGATATGGATTGTTGTGTCATTCTCGAGGAGGAGGGGGAGGAAGGCCCTTCCATACAGGCTGTGAGTAGAGGAGCATGCCTCAATAACTAGACCATCAGAACCACTAGAGCCCAGTGAACCTCGGGGTAGCAAGGCTGAACAAGCATCATGCACTATCTTTTATTTTTACTAGTTAACTTTCCTTTCGCATTTTAAATTTCACAATAAGATCTTCAATGTTCAAATTTATCAAAGCATTTCAATTTTTTTTATAAATCAATACTCTTATTATTTTCTCTCATTACTTTACTTATAAAGCATTACTATTACTTGTCTTGATGAACCAATGACTGTGACATGCAATGAGACAACGTAACAAATGGATATAGATTCAGAGGAATATGACATACCGGAAGAGATTGTCAAGGAAGTTGAGAATTTTGAAAACAGACCGAAGTCCAATCTAGACGAGACTGAAATTGTTAACCTGGGAGATGCAGAAAATGTCAAAGAAACACGAATTAGCATTCACTTATCACCGTAAAAAAGGAAGAGTTCACAGAATTTCTAAGAGAATATGAGGACATATTTGCCTGGTCGTATGATAACATGACCGGTCTGAGTACATCCATTGTGGTACATAAACTACCAACTGATCCAACATGTCCACCGGTAAAACAGAAGGCCGGAAAGTTCAAGCCAGATATGAGTCTGAAAATCAAGGAAGAATCACCAAGCAGGTAAAAGACAAAGTTCTCAGGGTAGTGAATACCCAACATGGTTAGCTAACATTGTGCTAGTGCCAAAGAAGGAGGAAAAGATTAGAGTCTGTGTCAACTACCAGGATCTCAACTGGGCCTGTCCAAAAGACGATTTCCCCTTACCAAACATACACATCCTGATCAACAATTACGCCAAGCATGAACTGCAATCATTTGTGGATTGTTTCACTGGTTATCATCAGATCTGGATAGATGAGGAAGATGTTGAGAAAATGGCTTTCATTATGCCGTGGGGAATGTACTACTACACGATGATGCCGTTTGGTTTGAAGAATGCAGGGGCCGCCTACATGAGGGCTATGACCACTATTTTTCATGATATGATACACAAGGGGATTGTGGTGTACGTAGACGATGTCATCATTAAGTCAAAGAAGGCCACCAATCACATGGAAGACTTGAGAAAGTTCTTCAACAAATTGCGGAGATACAACCTAAAACTGAATCTCACAAAGTGTGCATTTAGGGTTCCTGCCGGGAAATTGCTTAGGTTTATTGTGAGTCGCCGAGGAATAGAACTGGATCCATCAAAGGTCACGGCTGTTCAGGAACTTCCACCGCCAAAGAACAAGAAGAACGTGATGAGTTTCTTAGGAAGACTCAACTACATCAGTCGATTCATAGCACAGTCCACAGTTATCTGTGAGCCAATCTTTAAGATGCTAAGAAGGATGCTGCTACCAAATGAATGGATGACTACCAGAAAGCTTTCAACAGAATTAAGCAATACCTATCAACGCCACCAATTTTGATCCCGCTCGAGCTGGCTACTACTCTACATTGCAGTGCTAGATGGTGCGTTCGTTTGCATCCTGGGGCAGCATGACGAAACATGGAGGAAGGAGCAGGCCATTTACTATCTCAGCAAGAAGTTCACTCCATATGAGGCCAGGTATTCTCTTTTGGAACGCACTTGTTGTGTTTTGACTTGGGTCACCCAGAAGCTGCGACATTACTTCTGTGCATATACTACATACCCCATATCAAGGATGAACCCTCTAAAGTACATATTTCAGAAGCCCATGCCCACTGGCAAGCTAGCCAAGTGGCAAATCTTGTTGAGTGAATTTGACATTGTCAACGTAACTCAGAAAGCAATCAAGGGACATGCACTAGTAGATCACCTTGCTGAAAATCCCGTGGATGGAGAATACGAACCCCTAAAGATGTATTTTCCTGATGAAGAGGTATCATTTATAGGAGAAGACATTGCAGAATCCTATGATGGGTGGAGAACATTTTTCGATGGGGCAACAAATTTCAAAGGAGTTGGTATAGGAGCGGTCCTAGTATCAAAAACTAGTTGACATTATCCAGTGTCCGCCAAACTCATGTTCCCCTACACCAACAATATGGCCGAGTATGAAGCCTGCATCCTAGGGGTCAAGATGTCCATTGACATGAACATTCAGGAGTTGTTAGTAATTGGAGATTCAGACTTAATCATACATCAGGTTCGAGAAGAATGGGCAACCAAGAACTCTAAGATACTCCCGTATCTACATCAGGTACTGGATTTGAGAAAGAGGTTTCACAAAGACAGAATTTCAGCATATTCCCAGAATCCAGAATGATTTCGCCGATGCATTGGCTACCTTGTCATCTATGATACAACATCCAAACAAAAACTTCATTGATCCCATTCCAGTAAAGATCCACGATCAGCCAGCTTACTGTGCCCATTTTGAGGAAGAAGCAGACAGAAAACCTTGGTTTCAGGATATCAAGGAATATTTGACAAAAGGAAAATACCCAGAACTTGCAAATTCTATTCAGAAATGCACACTCCGGACGCTGTCCAAAAATTTCTTTCAAAGTATAGGAATCCTGTATAGGAGGACTCCTGATTTGGGACTACTCAGGTGCGTCGACACAAAGGAAGCATCCAAACTGTTAGAAGAAATCCACATTGGGACTTGTGGCCCCCATATGAATGTCTTTGTCTTAGCAAAGAAGATACTCTGGGCTGGTTACTTCTGGATGACTATGGAAATAAATTGCATCCAGTATGTCCGAAAATGCCACAGTTGTCAGATGCATGAAGACATAATAAAGGTGCCTCCCAATGAGCTTAATGCAACAAGCTCACCATGGCCTTTCGCCGCCTGGGGAATAAATGTCATTGGACCAATCGAGCCTGCCACTTCCAGCGGGCACAGATTCATCCTAGTGGCAATTGACTATTTCACCAAATAGGTCAAAGCAGCATATTACAGAGCATTAACTAAGAAGGTCGTGGTAGACTTTGTCCGCAACCGCATCGTTTGTCAATTCGGAATTCCAGAATCAATCATCACTGATAATGACCCAACCTCAACACTGACTTGATGTAAGCTGTGTGTGAAACTTTCAAGATCAGACACAAGAATTCTACGGCCTACAGGCCTCAAATGAACGGAGCTATAGAAGCCGCCAACAAGACCATTAAGAAGATACCGAGGAAAATGGTAGAGAAGCATAAGCAGTGGCATGAGAAGCTATCATTTGCTTTATTGGGGTATCGCACCACAGTCCGCACATCAACTGGGGAAACCCCCTATATGCTAGTTTATGGTACATAAGTCGTCATTCCAGCCGAAGAAGAAATTTCGTCCTTAAGAATCATACAGGAAGCTGAGCTCGACAATGCAGGAAGGGTGAAGAGTCGTTATGAGCAACTGACTCTTATAGATGGAAAAAGAATGAATGCAGTTTGCCACGGTCAGCTTTATCAGAACAGGATGTCCAGAGCTTTCAACAAAAGAGTCAAGCAGAGACAGTTCACATCAGGGCAGCTGGTATTAAAGAAAATCTTCCCGCATCAAGATGAAACCAAAGGGAAATTCTCTCCCAACTGGCAAGGTCCATACATGGTTCACCGGGTTCTGATAGGAGGAGCCTTTATGCTTGGAGAATTGGACAGAGAAGCTTGGCCAAAACGAATCAATTCAGATGCATTCAAGTGCTACTATGTGTAATTTTATGCTTTCCTACATGATAAAAATTGAACTACGTTTTACCTGATTCCTGTTTAAGAAGATATACGTAGGTAGCCCTACGGGTTCGGTCACAATTCAATAAAATTTTTATTTTCCCCCGCAATTGGAAACTGGGCAGAATTTTGAGGAGGACCCACAAAATTTCGAAGTAATTTTAGCCAATCATCGCGAGTAGCCGCCAGAAGCATCAACCCATTAAACTGGGGTAGAATTTTGAGGAGGACCCTCAAAATTCCGTAGCAAGAGAGGTCGCAATGTCTTGAGCCGCATCACAGTCATCTGTTCATCTAAAAGTTGTTTCTTAAATATATACTTATGTCATATTTTTTTTTACAAATTCATGCATGCTCATTATAGAAATTGCCTTGTTCAGCAATGCTACCCCCAATAATACCTACCGTATCACCAGATCTAAGCTGAACGGGTGGAACAAGGACAACAGGGATACGAACTAACCTCCCCTCTACAAGGCTCACGATTTTTCTTTGGATGCAGACACTTGGATTGTGAAAGCATCTGACATACTATACACTCACGAGACGAACATTGTTTAAGAATACGACTCTTAGAATTGTTACATTTACCAGTATCTGCTATCCATGCACGCCGGTGATATTCCTTATATCGCAATCTCCCGAGCAGTCACAATGTCGCAACCTGCTATCAGCTAAGAAACTCTATTACGATTTGCTATTTTATTTTATTTCTGCATTGCATAAGGCTACCATTCTGCCTTTCGAGACTAAACACTGTCTCCATCTTTATTTCTGCATTGCATAAGGCTACTATTCTGCCTTCCGAGACTAAACATTGTCTCCATCTGCATATCCTGCATTGCATAAGGCTATTATTCTGCCTTGCAAGACTAAACACTGTCTCCATCTACATATCCTCCATTGCATAAGGCTACCATTCTGCCTTCCGAGACTAAACATTATCTCCATCTTCATTACATGGCTAAAAGATCTCCACTTTATTTACGCTTGCATGGCTGAAAGATCGCCACTTTATTTACATTCTGCATGGTTGGAAGATCGCCACTTTATTTACGCTTGCATGGTTGAAAGATCACCACTTTATTTACGCTTACATGACTGAAATAGATCGCCACCTATTGCATTTCATAGGCTGAAAGATCGCCACCTACTGCATTGCATGGGCTGAAAGATCGCCAAATTGTCTGAGGGCATCATTGTTCGGAGGCATCATTCTCATAGCCCAAGAACTCCATGTCATGGCCTGAAGATCCCTTTATTTTTTTTTCTTGCATATAATTATTCAAAAGCATCATGGTTTAGAGGCATCATTCTTATAGCCCGAGAGCATTATTTCATGGCTTGCGAATCCTTTATTATATGCTTTATGGCCCAGGATATCATGGTCTGAAGACGTCATCCTAACCGTCCAAAGACATCATTAATGGTCCTAGGGGAACTCGCATCACGTTGAAAATTACGCATAATATATACTTGTATTGCTTATTTGTAGGTAAACCGGCAAGCAATGGCTATCTCAGCAAGAGAAATCCCGCTCCAATTCCCGCAGCGCTATTATACCTTAACCATTTATCCCAACCTGAATATTACGTCCATTCTTGAAAGGTCTCCATCGGCATACTCCGCCGACGGATGCCGAACTACATATGACCTGATTCCTGTAAAACTAGGGATATGTAGGCAGCTCAGAAACCAGAGCGTGGCTAAACTTCTTCAAACCATTTCGTTCGGTCAAAATTGGCCATCATATCTTTACCCGACAACTCTTTCATCCTTCCCGGGTAAAGAGGGGCAGCTGTTGATACTCAATTTTTTCTTGTATATTTTATATACAAAATACCTTTCAAATAGAATATGTATGCATATATAAGTATGTCCAAGGGTCTTCCTATTTTTTTTTAAATTAATTTTATTGCCCTATTTTATCAAGAAAAAAACCCAATAAGTATTCCCCAAACTATCATTTTGGGAGCATGAGGAAGCATTTCTAGAAATCCATACATGCTGTCATTATTAAATACTTGATTTGGCACTTAATTCTGGGAATACTGGAGGCAAATATACACAATGGTGTTTCATAGTTTAGCACATGAGGTATCAAATAAGGCAAGGGCTTCAGCAACATACAAAGGAACAACACACAACATTACCGTCAAAAGTGACAGTCTCACATATGTACATAGTGCTCACATTGCTGTAGACCAGGGCTATAGATGGAGGTTTTCAGGTTACATTTGATTCTATCTACACATACAGGGAGTCAGGCAAAAGGTATACAACAGAGAAATCAATGGAAGCAGATAGAAAATGTGGAGACAGCTGGAAAATGTAATCCTAATGAGTGTGCACTGGGCAGATCATGGATAAGGCAACAATTTTTTGATATTTTGGGAGCTGTATTCAAGTTCAAGTGGAGGAATCTACTACACAGAGCTAGTAAGATATACAAGGAGCACAATAGGAAAGTCAGAAAACAAAATCACTCAAGCATTTCACGTGAAAAGACTGGGACAAAAGGCATGATCAACATTGTAACATGGAGCTGGGCAATGACTGAAGCAGAGACATATAGCTAGAGATCTCATGGCACAAATAATGGAGAGGAAAGCAAAAATTATGGGATCAAACATGGGTATACAAACTTCAGGTCAATGGCAAAACAAAGGCAACATCATTTCAAAGGCAATTACACTGGATATTCGTGCAAATATGAGTTTAGTGGGCTAGATATTAGACATTCTAATTTTAATAGATTTCATGTGCTATCATGGTTGAGAGTATATCTCAACTTTGATAATAGGTCATATGTAATTTTCAATTATTATTTCCTTCATTGTCTAGGATACTATCATGACTTTGTTCTTCTTAATTTCTATATATATAAAAATTAGCCCTAGGCATGACCTAGTGGATTACTAAAAAAAACCCCTGTCATTTTGAAAATGCACTTATTGGATTCTCATATTTAGACTAAAATATACCTAACATAATTTTTGCATATTTTTAAAATTTTATTTAGTATTTTTAAAAGCTAAGTTGTATATAATTACAATATTAGCCTATCTTAGGATTTAATTGTGTTTATAATTATAAAATTGACCCCAATATTTTTATTTTCATAATTATATATTACTAATTATTTTGGTACCTTCAATTCATTTCCAGAAATTATTTTACTATTTTTTATAAAATAAATAAATAAAAATAGCTATTTAAACACTAGCCCTATTTATTTCAATTGTAGCCTTAAATCAACCCCCAATTAAACCCAATTTCAATTTAAATTACCCATCCCAATTCCTAAATCTACCCGACCTATGACCCTTTAAAATAACCTACCCGCCCCCCCCTTTTAATCCCAGTCGTTGATCTAACAGATCAACAGCTCACATCCTTTCTTTCCTTTTTAATTCCCCAAACCCTACCCATTTCTTACCGGTAGCCGCCCCTTGATTCCCCCTCTACCAAATTCTCTCTCAGAAACCCTAGCCGCCTCCTTCTATTTCCACCCTAAAACCACCGGAATCTATGGCTTCTAAAGCTGTTGAAGTCTTATACCGACCTCGTATAACTCCTACACGCCTGGTTTTTGAAGATTCAATGCCTAACTACGAAGAAGCTTGGTCCAGGCTTTGTTTGATTCGAGTTCTATGGCCGTCTCCGGCCTTGCTCTGGCAAGACATGGCTGTTTGAGCCTAACCTTGACTCCTCCTTCTTAGATCAACGACTATCCAATCCTTTCTCACCATTTGGGTTCCTCTGAAACCTTAGCTTTTGAGGTTCTTCTATTTTTCTTTAGATCTGTTCTAGATCCGTATTTTCCCTAAACTTTTAAACGATTTCTTGATATTTATTTCAAAAGTTATGCTTTCAAAACCTTTATATTTTTCCGATTTTGGGTTTTTCTTTTTCTGTGTTCTTTATACGTTTCTCTATTGTGTTCTTTTCATGTTTCTTCTACTATATATCTTGTTAAGTTTCTTCTACCATATTCTTATTAGTTTCCCTTCTGTGTTCTTTATATGTTTCTCTACTGTGTTCTTTATATGTGTCACACCTCCTTTTTCACTACAACCCCGGAAGGGAATAAGTATAAGGGAGTTTTTTCAATTAAAAGACAATCGAAACGAGATTTATTTATTTAAAGAATTCAGAGTCGCCACTTGGGATAGTTTTATGGTGTCCCAAGTCACGGGTTCAAATTTCGAATCGAGGAAAAGATTGATTTTACAGTCTGCGATCCAAAAATTCCGGTAAAAAATTCTATTAACCCTGGAGAAGGTATTAGGCATTCCCAAGTTCTGTGATTTTAGCATGGTCGCTCAACTGTCATAGTTGGCCTATTATATGATTTTAATCTATGCTTTAGCCTATGGTGCAATTTTAACTTTATAGCCACTTTTATTCATTTTTAAGGAAGATTGCAACATCATTTAAAATATACCTTGAACTCCGTCATATAAATACACCCGCAGTCTGCAACACATTTTATCTAACGTTGAGATTTAGATTTTGGTCACATAAATGCGCACCCGAGTTTAAGGAAGTTAATTTAAAATTACGCGCCTAAAGAAACTATGCACTCATTTTAATAATCTAGACTAATTTTAATATTATTATAAGGACATGATTTATGGAATGGTTATGGAAAATAGGGTAAGTTAATTAGTGGAATAATTAGGTTAGCATGGACCAAGACTTGCAGCCCAACAACTAAAGCCAGATATTCTTTAAAAGGTTAAGATCTTCCAATACTAAATCAAAGACCAAATTTTGTATTTCAAAAACATTCAACGATCCAAATCTAAATCTAAATCTAAATTAAGATCAAGCTTACTATTAGCCCATGTAATTTAAAGAAAAATTTAACGAGCTGCCTCAATAAAATTACTTAAATGAATAGAGTAACTAACAAACATAGAATCAGCCAATTTGAAGGCATTCAAATACTCAACAGTTTAAATAACAGTTCAGAGCAAATCAACCATAAAATGAGATTAGAAAATAAAGAACCTCGACGAAAACTCTTCTGTGTATTTATAACGGTCATTCAAAACAAAGCTTGATATACCAACAAAGTCGTTCAACTAGCAAGTAGAACCCGACGACAAATACTGAAAAAATACGAGCAAGACCGACAGAACCCCGACTAGAGATGCTCGATGCAAAATGCCGTCGTGTTACGCAACAAGGGTTGTTTTGACTGGTTTCGCACCACTTCGGGGTGATTCAAAGCTGAAGTTCAGAGTGTATTTTTACTGAGATTAATGGAGTAACACAATAGATTTTCTGGTAGCTGTCGTGTTCTATGTGATGAAAAAACTTAGAGGTCGTTGGTTTCGATTCCGTTTGGTCGCTGATCCTCAAGATTAGGGTCTGTAGAATTTACTAGAGAAGAAAGGTTTCTAAGACGGCTGGCTGATCCTAACGGCTATGAAATTGTTGTTGAGGAAGATGGTCAAGGCTACTATATGATTTTGTTAAAGAAGGTGAAGAACAGGAGGGGGGTGGTTCTCTGTTGAAAAACGACGCCTCACCTCAGCCCAGGCGTTAATTTTTTGTCCTCCTTCTTTCAGATTTTCAGCATTACTTTATAGGTAGAGTCTAGGTTTAGGTGTATTTTTGTGTATTTTGCCAATTAGTCCTTAGGTCTTTTTGTGTTAAGTCCTTGGTGTCTTTTTTATTTTTTTTGTTCAAAGAAGAGTCCAGAAGGATCCCTAGGATTAATGGACTAATCCGAATTTGGCTCTAACACTCTAAAAATTGTGATCCAACACCTTAATTGACTCCTTTTAAAATAAGATAAAAATACCACACAATGCAAAAGCTAACATGAAACTATTATATATTTTTTGGTATTTTCAAGATTATGTAAAGATAAAAATAAGTACTATTTTGTATAGTTTTATTTAAATTTACGAAAGATATGTAAGATAAAATATTTTTGTAATTTTCCATTTTTATGACGAAAATAAAGTAAAGAAGTGAAAAATAGTTGAAATAGTTATATTAAGCCTAAATTAAATATTTACATGCTAAAATATAAAAATCTTAGGGAGGGTCAAAAATCACATGTCTACAGCTGCCCCTCTTTGACTGGAAACGCGAAGAGTATTAAGACAAAGAACGATTCGACAGGTTTTTTGACCCGACCCTTATTTAAGGAGACCAAAACTAAGAGAAAAGGGGAATGTGACCGAGCCTTGGTATCTAAGCTGCCTGCATATCCTTGGCTATAAAGGAATCAGGCCACAAGTAGTTCAAAAGTGAGTGAGATAATTGAGTATGCCGAGGTCGAGAGCCACTCGAGGTGCCATTCCGATGAGGTGCCGGTCCGCGGTCTTGTTATTACATCAAAATAAAAAAATAAGAAAGACTAGCTAATCCTGTAAACTATGAGTTACAAGATTCCTATCTACAAGTCTTCTGAAGCTTGATCTTGAGTCTTGAATGGTTCTTTATGTAGACTTTAGATTTGAACCTTGGTGCTTGTTAGCTACAGGTGCTAGCTCGTTCTTCTTTAGCTTTTTGGATCAAGACCAGACATTTAGTGCTTGTGACTTCAACCCTCATATTTTGAGTAGTTCACATCTTTCTCTACTTCTGCATTTTGGATTCACTTCTTTTTTATTCTGAATTGTCACTAACTTCTGTTGATCATCCCGGACTATTGACTCACATTCTTGCCGTGAACTTCTGATACATCTAACTTGAATTGAATTCTGAACTATACTCCCTTGTTCTCTAGGTGAGCGTTGATTGCCAAAACTTGAATTGTATTCCCTTGTTCTCCAGGTGGGTTCCTGATTGCTGAAACTTGAACTGCATTCCCTTGTTCTCCAGGTGGGCTCCTGATTGCTAAAACTTGAACTGTATTCCCTTGTTCTCCAGGTGGGGTCCTGATTGCCGAAACTTGAACTGTATTCTGTTGTTCTCTAGGTGGCCGCCTGATTGTTGAAACTTGAACTGTATTCCCTTGTTCTCCAGGTGGGCTCCTGATTGCTGAAACTTGAAATGTATTCCCTTGTTCTCCAGGTGGGCTCCTGATTGCTGAAACTTGAACTATATTCCATTGTTCTCCACGTGGGCTCCTGATTGCTAAAAGTTGAATTGTATTCCCTTGCTCTCCAGGTGGGCACCTGATTGCTGAAACTTGAACTGTTTTCGCTTGTTCTCCCTGTGGGGTCCTGATTGCTTAAACTTGAACTGTATTCTCTTGTTCTCCAGGTGGGTGCCTAATTGCTGAAACTTGAACTGTATTCCCTTGTTCTCCACGTGGGCTCCTGATTGCTGAAACTTGAACTGTATTCCCTTGTCCTCCACGTGGGCTCCTGATTGCTGAAACTTGAACTGTATTTCCTTATTCTCCAGGTGGGCTCCTGATTGCTGAAACTTGAACTGTATTCCGTTGTTCTCCAGGTAGGGTCCTGATTGCTGAAACTTGAACTGTATTCCCTTGTTCTCTAGGTGGAGTCCTGATTGCTGAAACTTGAATTGTATTTCCTTGTTCTCCAGGTGTTCTCCTGATTGCTGAAACTTAAATTGTATTCCCTTGTTCTCCAGGTGGGTTCCTAATTGCTGAAACATGAACTGTATTCCCTTGGTCTAGAGGTGGGCGCCTGATTGTTGAAACTTGAATTGTATTCCCTTGCTCTCCAGGTGGGTACCTGATTGCTGAAACTTTAGTTGTATTCCCTTGTTCTCCATGTGGGCGCCTAATTACTAAACTTGAACTGTATTCCCTTGTTCTCCAGGTGGGCGCCTGATTACCAAAGCTTGAATTGTATTCCCTCGTTCTCCAGGTGGGCGCCTGATTACCAAAACTTGAATTGCATTCCCTGAAATTACTTCCTTTGAACTTGATTACAACAAAACAAACAAAATAAAAGAAATTTCCTGCTCCAGTTTCGTGCTGGGCACATCTCTGAGTGTTAATTGAATCATGTTACCAAATGTCTTTAAGAATTTGAAAGTTAGATCCCATTATCCAAGAGGGTCCTGAAAACTCCTAGTTAAATGACAGTTTTAAATCTAAATTATATCTTCTAAAGGTATGACTTTTGTTGAATCTTGTTATCTAAGAAAATCTTAAAACTACATCCCATTATCCAGGAGGGACCTGAAAACTCCTAATTGAATCCTATCTCAAGCATAAAAACTTTGAAGCCAACTTATATTCCTTTGGGGTACATTTATGCTAGATTTTGCTACTCATGGTTGTTTTGAATTTTAAACTATGTCCCATTTTTTAGGAGGGTCTTGTGAACTTCAAATTAAATCCCATTATCTAGGCGGGTCCTGAAAACTCCTAATTTAATCCTATCCCAAGCATGAAAACCTTGAAGCCAACTTATATTGCTTTGGGTTACATTTATGCTAGATTTTGCTACTCATAGTTGTTTTGAATTTTAAACTAGGTCCCATTTTCCAGGAGGGTCCTGAGAACTTTTTTTTAAAAATTAAATCCCATTATCCAGGAGGTCCCTTAAATTTTTTAAACTAAATCCCATTATCCAAGGGGGTTCCTGAAAATTAAAATTAAATCTCATCTTAAGAGTGAAAACTTTAGAGCTAAATTCAACTTCCTAAAGGTGAAACTTATGCTAAATCTCATTATCTAATAGAGGTCTTAAAACTAAGTCCCATTGGGTCCTGAAAACTTGAAATTAAATCCCATTATCCGGGAGGGTTCTAAGAAATTTAAATTAAATTCCATTATCCAGGAGGGTCCTGAAAAGCCGAGAATGAACATACCTGACCCATGCTCTCTTCCTGGAGTATCTCTGCATAACGAACAAAATTGCTTGCCCCCTGAACCGCGCTTTCCTCATGAAGGGTTCCTGTAGATCGAACTAATTTTCTTTCCCCTTCTTAACCTCCTTTGTGCTGACAAAATTTGGGCACGACACTTGAAAAAATTCAAGCTTTCTAGCTTTGATTTGGAAATAGTCTTCGTCCCTGTTTCAAACGAAGAAAACTTGTGAATTTAAACATAGTGGTTGGTTTGTGGCCTTGGCTTTGAGGGCGATTGCTCCTTCACTTCCTATGATCGCTTTGATTTCCACTCGAAGACCTTGCTAGTTTATTGACTAACCACTTTCTCTATCATCCTTATCATAGAGAATACCTCTTCTCCGTTCAGACCCAATACCCCCTATCTGTTGCATTGCTCATGACCTGACATTTACCAGGCCCTTGTGTTTCACATAAATCTCGAAGCACGACAATTGACACTCACTCATTGCGCATGTTGTTCTTTATTGAGTTAAAACACTGGCTCTGTCCTTGAGGTCTATTATTCCTCCACTTGCCATGATAACTGATTCCCACTCGAACACCTTGCTTGTTTATTGATTAACCACTTTCTTTGTTACCCTTAACATAGAAAATACCTCTTCTCCGTTCAGACCCAATACCCCCTATCTGTTGCATTGCTCATGAACTGACATTTACCAACCTTTGTATCTCAAATGAACCCCAAAGCACATCAATTGCCACCCCCCTCAGTGTGTATGTTGTTGTTTCTTGACTCAAACCACTAGCCTTGGCCTTGAGGTCTATTGCTCCATCACTTTCCATGATAACTTTGATTTCTGTTTGGAAGATCTTGCTTGTCATTGGTTAACCACTTTCTTTGTCGATCTTATCACAGAAAATACCTCTTCTCCATTCAAACCCAATATCCACTATCTGTTGCATTTCTCATAAACCAACATTTACCAAACCTTTATGTTTCACATGAATCTCAAAGCATGTCAAATGCCACGTACTCGGTGAATATGCTGTTCCTTCTTGACTTAAACCACTGGCCCTGGCCTTGAGGTCTGTTGCTCCATCACTAGCCATGATAACTTCAATTTCTTCTTGAAAGATATTGCTTGTCACTGGTTTACCACCCTTTTGTCAAATCTTATAAAAAAAAATACCTTTGATCCGTTCACCCGAGCACTCCTTCTGCTGCATTGTCCAAGCCTTTGTATTTCACATGAATCCCAAAGCAGCTCAGTGTACTTGTTGTTCTTTCCGAACTTATGACGCTTTGATGTGCTAACCAGACCCCGTTTTGTGCAATTAGAAAGCTGGTGGCAAATTTTGAAGTCATTTCTCACTTGTTCTGACCAAACAGACTCAGGAAGAGGAAGTAAACAAGACAAAAGGAACAGAGTAGAGGACAATGGAAAGAGATGATTCCTAACAAGAAAACTACGAAGTAGAGACCTTTCGAATGTGGATACCAACTCCAATGACCATGACATGTACCTGCCACTTATCCTGTTAACCAAATCTGATGTCCAGCTCTTGTTGTACCTTTTTGCCATGAAACTGGGCTTCAATGCTCCACTTATCCAATCTGATTCACAATCCTTATTCGACTTGTAGTGCCCGAAGGGTTTTCACCATCAAGCCTCTCTCATTTTGGTCATTCTCTCAACTCACCGTTGCCTTATGGTGCCCATGAAGGTTTTCACCAATAAGACTCTCTTATTTTTGATTTCTCTCAGATTTCATCGCCTTGCGGTACCCGTGAGGACTTTCATCAATAAGTCTCTCTCATTTTCATTATTCTTGTTTGGACCAGAGTGTTGCCCCTGATATGATTCAACTCTTGGCCTCTCTCGAAGACTGATCGGAAGGTCTTTATCTGGACCGTAATATGGGCTTTTGGATGGGGTTAGAAAGAAAGGGTATCAAAGGCTCAAAACAATTCAAATGGGTTCAAAATTACAACTTTCAGAATTAGATTTCTTACAACAATCACAACTTCTGCCCCAATTTCTTTGCTTGGGGACTTTTGGATTTTTACTTTGATCGGACCGAACCGTGAGGCTGCCTACGTATCCTTAAAAGGAATCAGGTCGAACGTAGTTCATGTCATAGAAATTACTTTGTATGTTGTGATTTTTCTTTTCCTTTTCTTTTCTCTTCTTTCCTTATTTGTGTTTCTTTTTGTTGTTGTTTTTCTTCTCTCTTTTTTTTCTCTTTTTTTTTCTCTTTTTTTTCTTTTTCTTTCTCTTTTTTATTCTTTTCTTTTCTTTCTTTTCCTTTACTTATCTCTCATGCTTGCATTTTTGATCTTTGCTACTAATTCCAAAAGAGGAATATGAAAGGAAATAAATAAGGCTTAAAATGGGTAACAAAGGATAAAGTGTTTAGATAGCAAAATAAAATGCCTTCATCATTCCAATCTTCAAAACATGCCAAGTACAAACAAATACAATTTAACCAAAGAAATCATACATAATGTCTTTTGACTGCATCAGAATTGATAGCCACATCCACACATTTGCCTTCTGCATCTGTTAAATACAAAGCACCATTGGACAACACTCTCACTCTTATTACCATGAACAGCCCCTGCCAATTTGGGCAAACTTGCCTTTAGTTTCAATTTGATGCGGCATGATGTATTTCAATAGTATTTATTTATGCTCTATCTTCCCCAATATCACATGGTTTGGGCTTCAAATGATCTCAAAGTGTCCAAATCTGTTCTTGTTTCCCTCAAGTTCCCCTATCATCTTCAAAATTGTTTCAATGCTTCATGAGTAAACTAACTTTTGAGATCAGGTATAGAATTTTGCATGCATGTCATGTCATTAGAACCAGCATTTAGACAAAAGGCAAAACGAAAGAATAGAAGAGAACTAAACAAAGAAAATGACCAGAAATAATAAAAGACTGAAATTTGCATTAGACAGACGGTGAAACGGTTTGAATAACAAAACAAGCAAAACAAACTAGGGTACAACCCTGGAACAAAACTAGGTAACACCAAATGAGTTACTACGACTAAAGGAACTAGGCAAAATAAAAAGGACAGAAGGGTTTGAGTCACAAGGCAATATCTGGATTACAACCCTAAAATAACCTGGACAACAGAAATGAGAACAAAATAAACCGCTAAAACTCCTCCCTGGCTAACCAAGAAAAGATCGTCTTTCCAATTACCAAGCACGACATCTTAGCCACTGAGTTTCACATTAATATTGCCAAGACCATTACCAACTTCAAGATTATCAACTTTAATCAACAAGTTCCCAAGAGGATTCGCATGCTCTCTGTCACTGTCATTGACCACAACTACCCCTTCTTGAATCATTCTTTCTATTTCCCTTTTCAAAGAGCGACAATCTTAAATGCTATACCCCTGGACATTAGAGTGGTACATGTATCGAACAGCATGATCAAAGCCTTTGACATGTGGGTCTGCAGTATAGCCGAGGAGCGGCTCAATCAGGCCAGAATGCTTTAACTATTCAAACAAAGTTGTGTAGGATTCTCCGATGGGCGTAAAATTATCTTTTTGCCATTGTTTCCTTCCATGCCTTAGTTTCTTAGGATTGTTGGATGCTTGAAAATGCTGGGAAGGCACACGAGAATTTTGGGATGCTGGTGCTCGCCCTAGGGAGTGATCTGGTGGTTGGACAGATGGCCGGATGTTTTTCGGCGGATAATACTAGGGTGACTTATGTGGAGTTTGGGGATGTTCATAGGGTCGGTATTATGGTTGAAAGCGTTTAGAAAGAATGACCACTGGACCCTGTCGTCGGCAGAGGCAGTGACCTAGTGGTTGGACATATGACCGGTCATTGTTCGTAGGATAATGCTGAGGTGGATTATGTGGAGCTTGGGGATAGGTTTGGGGTTGGAGTTGAGGTTGAAGAACGACCACTGAACCCTATCGTCGGCGGGGCTAAGTGATATCTTTTCTATCAATGGGAGGACTATCCTGAGTAACTTGTTCGTTCCATCTAAGCCAAAAATCCTTAAAACTTTCCTTAGGTTTCTTTTCCATCTGAGATAGGGAGGAACGGCCTAGGACAATGTCTATATTGTATTAAAAGTGCAGCACAAAATCTTGATACATGTCGCCCAATGTATTCCACATCCCGACATCTTGACGATTATGCCATCAACAAATCATCTTTCTCTCCAACACTTCTCATTTCACGGTAATAACCCCTCAGATGGTCTACCGGATCTCCACCCCTATCATACAATTTAAACTTTGGCACTTTAAACCCCGCAGGCAGGCGAATGTCGGGGAACATACACAATTCTTTGCAAGACGTGTTAACCTGGTCTCCCATCCCTTGCATGTTATATAAGGATTGTTCTATGCCTTTCAGCTTCATGGATATCTCATCTCGCCCTACTTTTCCTGTAACCTTTTCATTTTCAGCGTGAAGCTCATCCCGAGGGCTCTTCTTGTATGAATCAAGAACCTTGTAGGCGACCTTTGAGGGGTAATATTGGGCATCACAAGCTTTGGATGGGTATTCATTGTTGGGGGTAGTGAATATGACAGGAGGGCAGTTGTGGGGAGAGGTAATTGGAGGAAGACTGACAGAGATACTAGGGTGGTTGGGAAGTGCCAAACCTTGGATAAAGGTAGCATCTAAGAAGTCAGGTGGTGGCGGGGGTGATGCCTTCCCATTTATCTAGGCCTGATACATGTCCATCATGTGTTGTCTTAATATCCTTGCCTCATCAGCCAAACCAGTATTCTGTTCAACTAACTGCTTTCGGGTACCCGTATCAATCAACTCAATTCTGTTGTTGTCTGCCATTGCCTTTTTGACTTTATGTTGTAGAGAAGAGTTACCACTTCAAAAACCACAAACCAACCACCCTTCTGCTATGAAGATGTCAAAAGGGAACAAAATGGGGTCATCCCGTTAGCTTTAGGGCATTTAACAATAAAAATATCACATTGCGTGCAATTCCCCTAGCAACGCTAATAGTTCTAGAATGACTTCTAGGGTTGTAAGATCACTTGGCATCATCCCAATTTGTCCATTTGAATCTTCTCTTTTCTTTCTTTCCCTGTGCTTCTTAGCTCGCTCATTTTCTTTCTGATTATCGCTCTTTTTCTTCCTTCTCATTTCTCACCTCCCATAATTTCACCATCTTTTCTTTCTTTTTCTCTCTTTTACCTTTTTTTTCTTTTTCTTTTCTTTTTCTTTTCTTTTTCTTTTTCTTTTAATAATAAAAAAATAATTCGATCGAACCCTATGTAGGTTGCCTACGTATCATGACCCCGCATGAATCAGATCTTTGCGTCGTTCTGGAAGATCGGGAATAAAGTAAACAAACTAACATTCTTATTTTCTTTTTTTCTTTCTTTTTTTACATTAATGACTACTATGAGGAGATAAAGGAAGTAAAAGAAACAAATCTCTCTTTTTCTTTTTTTTTTTTGAATTTTCTAGACTCAATGATCTATAACCTATTTCAAAATCAAGCTTATTGGATTTTTTTTCTTTCTTTTTTTCTTTTTGACACAAATTCTCTATCAAGGCAAAAACCTGGAAGAGAAAAATATTTTTTTGACTTTTTTTTTTAGGAAGGAAATCATATTGTTTTCTTTTCTTCTATGTACAATATCCTAAAGTTCTAATAAAAAATAAAAAGAATTTTTTTTATATTTTTCACGAATTTCCCAAAGAAACACCTCAAAAGAAATTTTTTTTGGATTTTTGAATTAATATCCTGAAAAACTCTTAAAGAGGTCCAAAAAGAAAATTCTCTTCTTTTTTTTTGAATTTTTTATCTTAATATACTAAAAGAAGTTTAAAAATAAAAAGATACTATTTTCTTAAAATAAAATCACCTCAAACTTTCTTTTTTTCTTCTTCTTGATTTCTAGGAGTAGTATTTCTAAAGAAAATTTCAATGGAAATATAAAAACAATTTTTTTTTGAATTTTTGCCTTATTACACATCTTTCTTCAATATAAAATGGAAAACACAATACCAAAAGACTTGACCTTACTGTACAAAGCCTGAAGTTAAAAGACGACATAAAAAAAAGAACAACAGACTCAAAGCATAAAAAAGAAAAGAAAATCTTCTTTTAATCCACTCCTGAATGAGTGATCCTGGCTAGATGGTCCTGGGGTTCTGCCATGCTCAAGCTCTGGTAAGTAAATCCATACCTATATGAGAAAACTTAAACCGACACTATGTGTGAAAATAACATTCCCTACTAGACATATGCAAGACATGGTTGAGGCTATTCTACAAATTGACTTATGTGGCCAAAAGGTGGCTAGAAGTGCAAAATTTGGCTAAGACCCCGCAAAGCCAAGAACCTGATATTTACTAGAAAGACTAGACCTTATGTGGGGTGCCTACGTATCACGCCCCGAAAGACGAAAATCATGTATGCGTAGTTCGGGCAGATTGGATATGGTTGAGAATTAAAAAACAACTAATTAAGAGAAAACATATTTTTTGCTTTTTCTTGAAAAATGATGAAACATGCAAAATCTTTTTGGATTTTCTTTTCCCTTTTTTTTTTTGATTTTTTGATTTTCTGAAAATGATGAAAAAGTGTAAAATCTTTTTGAATTTTTCATGTATTTTTTTGTCTTTTTCTTAATAAAAATGTAACAAAAAAAATATAACTGGGCCCTACTTGCTTTATTTTCACACTTCACCCTCTTTTTTTTTTCCTTTTTTCTCTTCTTTTTTTTTCCTTTTTTTTTCATTTTTTATTTGCCCTCAACTATCTTTGGTCCACCAAATGACCCTTTTACCCTTGGATAAATGCAACTTGTAGCACATAGGATGCATCAAGATGGTCTGATATTTTGGGTACAACTGTCCTAGACGGACCCAACCCCTGTGTTGAGTCCCCTAAGTCAAATGCACATGATGAAAACAAGCGTTCCTACTAGGGATCCGGCATGAGGCTGAGTTATTCTATGTTCAAAACCTGGGTATATTGTTCTAGACTTGTGTACCCGAGCGGACAACTCGAGCTGAGGAGGGGGCTATGTACCGAGAACCAAAAGGCCATCCGGCTTAGTAACTTGTATGGGCCTCTTTCTTATTTCAAGGTATGACAGTAACAGAATAGGGAGTCTCGACCATCGAGCAAATCCCCGAAGATGAGAAGAGAAGGGTTTCGTAGCAGTCTATATACAGTTCAGATAATATCAAAGTGGTAAAAGAGCGTCATTTAGCACATTAGTCCCAAACATGTATAAAATCAGATAATAATTAAAGCCAAATATAACAATTCATCTAAGCTCGACTTCTTGATCCTTGAACCAGAAGTTCTGGGTTCTGATCCCCAGCAAAGTCGCCAGAGCTGTCACACCTCCTTTTTCACTACACCCCCAGAAGAGAATAAGTATAAGGGAGTTTTTCATTTTAAAGGACAATCGAAACGGGATTTATTTATTTAAAGAATTCAGAGTCGCCACTTGGGATAGTTTTATGGTGTCCTAAGTCTCCGGTTCAAATCCCGAATCGAGGAAAAGATTGACTCTGTTTTACAGTTCGCGAACCAGAAATTCGGGTAAGGAATTCTGTTAACCCAGGAGAAGGTGTTAGGCATTCTCGAGTTCCATGATTTTAGCACGGTCGCTCAACTGTCATAGTTGGTCTATTATCTGATTTTAATACATGCTTTAGCCTATTGTGCAATTTTAACTTTATAGCCGCTTTTATTCATTTTTAAGGAAGATTGCAACGTCATTTAAAATATGTCTTGTACCGCGTCACATCAATGCACCCCCAATCCACAACACATTTTATCTAATGTTGAGATTTGAATTTAGGTCACATTAATGCGCACCCGAGTTTAAGGACGTTAATTTAAAATTACGCGCTTAAAGCGACTACGCGCTCATTTTAATAATGTAGACTAATTTTAATGTTATTATAAGGACATGATTTATGGAATGGCTATGGAAAATAGGGTAAGTTAATTAGTGGAATAATTAGGTTAGCATGGACCAAGACTTACAGCCCAACAACTAAAGCGAGATATTGTTTAAAAGGTTGAGATATTCCAATACTAAATCAAAGACCAAATTTTGTATTTCAAAATCATTCAACGATCCAAATTTAAATCTAAATCTAAATTAAGATCAAGATTACTATTAGCCCATGTAATTTAAAGAACAATTTAACGAGTTGCCTCAATAAAATTACTTAACAGGATAGAGTAACTAACAAACGTAGAATCAATCAATTTGAAGGCATTCAAATACTCAATAGTTTAAATAACAATTCAGAGCAACTCAACCATAAAATGAGATTAAAAAAGAAAGAACCTCGGCAAAAACTCTTCTGTGTATTCATAAAGGTCCTTCGAAACAAAGCTTGATACACCAACAAAGCTTAATACACCAACAAAGTCATTCAACTAGCAAGTAGAACCCGACGACAAATACTGAAAAAATATGAGCAAGACCGACAGAACCCCGACTAGAGAAGCTCGACGCAAGATGTTGTCGTGTTATGCAACAAGGGGTTGTTTTGACTGGTTTCACACCACTTCGGGGTGATTCAAAGCTGAAGTTAAGATGGTATTTTCACTAAGATTAATGGAGTCCAACAGAATAGATTTTGCGGTAGTTGTCGTGTTCTGTGTGATGAGGAAACTTAGAGGTCGTTGGTTTCGATTCCGTTTAGTCGCTGGTCCTCAAGCTTAGGGTCTGTAGAATTTATTGGAGAAGAAAGGTTTCTAAGACGGCTGGCTGATCCTAACGGATGTGAAATTGTTGTTGAAGAAGATGGCCATGGCTGCTATGTGATTTTGTTAACGAAGGTGAAGAACATGAGGGGGTGGTTCTCTGTTGAAAAACGGCGCCTCGCCTCAGCCTAGGCGTTAATTTTTTGTCCCCCTTCTTTCAGATTTTCAGCATTACTTTATAGGTTGAGTCTAGATTTAGGTATATTTTTGTGTATTTTACCAATTAATCTCTAGGTCTTTTTGTGTTAAGATCTTAGTGTCTTTTTTTTTTGTTCCAAAGAAGAGTCTAGAAGGGTCCCTAGGCTTAATGGACTAATCCGAATTGGACCAAGAATTGGGCTCTAAAACTCTTAAAATTGTGATCCAACACCTTAATTGACTCCTTTTAAAATAAGATAAAAATACTACACAATGCAAAAGCTAACATGAAAATTTTATATATTTTTTGGTATTTTTAAGATTATGTAAAGATAAAAATAAGTGCTATTTTGTTTATTTTTATTTAAATTTACGAAAGATACGTAAGCTAAAATATTTTTGTAATTTTCCTTTTTTATGAAAAAAATAAAGTAAAGAAGTCAAAAATAGTTGAAATAGCTATATTAGGCCTAAATTAAATATTTACATGCTAAAATATAAAAATCTTGGGGAGGGTCAAAAATTACATATCTACAATATGTTTCTCTACTGTGTTCTTTATATGTGTCTCTATTGTGTTCTTTACATGTGTTTCCTATTGTGTTCTTGTTAAGCTTCTTCTAATATACTTCTTAATATAGCTTCATCTTTGAGATAGTCTCATTTCAGAAACCCTAACTATTTCGAGTTTCTGAATTTATTTCATCCATTGCTAATCTGAGTCTTGAAATCTTTGTTTCAATCTCTATTTGTTTTAGCAATTCTGATTCTCCACTAAACTCTTCTAAGGTTTTTACACCGGACCTTTTGTATGCTATTTGATATTATCCCTCTTCTACATTGCTGACCTATGTGACTACCATGATCCTATAGTCTATTACCTACTGATTTTGCAATGATGTGACGTTTTCCTTTGCCCTAAAATCAGCTTAGCATGTTTGTATGCTCTTTATCTGTGTTGAACTTCCCTCTAAAAATGGCTTTCAATTTTGATTAATTTCAGACTTTCTTTTGTATAGGTTTGATTGATTTATTTCCTTGTTTTCTGATTTCCTTGTGACTCGATTTAAGCTAAAAACCATCCTCAGCTTTCTGACTTTTGTTCATTCATGGACCAGTGATTACAAAATCTCTCATCCTTGATATACTGTCTACTAATTGATTTTTTTCTTATCTTATTTATGTAACCGTATATTTCAAAATTCTGCCCTTAAATAATTTCTTATGTATTTACCCCTAATTGTTTACTTGGCAAAAGATGCTTGTTTGATCTCTTTCCTTAAATAACTTTCTTGCTCATTACTGTTTAAGTCTGAATTCCTTAATTAAAGGAAGCCTTGTACTAATTGATTTTAATTGATACCCAGTTCCTTAATTATTTTCTTATCTTATTTCTGCCTGTTTCTCACACTATAAATACATGACTCTTTTCAACACAAGAGAGAATTACACATAGTCTTTCTAAACATACAGTTTTACTCAAAAAGTATTCTCTTCTATTTGCTTACACTGTGGCCTGTTTCAAGACCTGTTGCTTGCTTTCTCTCTATTTGTTTCTTTGAAACTGGTATGTTATGATTTAAGTTTCAGCACCATAATAATGTATTTATTTACTACTTTTGTATCCCTGTTTACTGCTTATGTATAGTTCAACACGCATTCTAGCTTATTGATTTCTTTCTGCTGTTCTATTATGAATCCCAAACCCCTACCCACCATGTGTTTAAGCTATGGTTTGAGGCATGGCAATATGCAAGTTATTGTCCATGAATTGAACTTGATCCCCTGGGGATCCTAGCCTTTAACAGTATGTGTTCTGGCAGACTTATAGGTCTGCTAGCACTCCCCATTGCTGGGCATGACAAAAGTCTGCCTTTGACTAAGTGACAAGCTATTTACAATCACCTATTCCCCTTAATCCCCTTGTGTGTGCTTATCTGTAGTTGATTCCCTCTTCCTTTTCCCTTTTAGCACTCTATTCTGCACTTGCACACTTTTATAGTATTTAAGTTCTGCCCCCCTCTTGTGAGCCTTGCCTTGGGACTCTTTGAGTTCCCTCTGAACTCGGACACTTGAGGGCTGACCCTTCCACACTGCACTTGTCCCAATCTGATAATAAATTTGGGTGTGAGCATTGCCCGGAGTCACTTTGAGGCTCTTAGGAACTTTGACACACTCTAATGGGAGAAAGGCTTTGGATTTTGATCTCATAGAGTTGATTTACCTCATATTTGACACATGAAGTCTGAATTAGGCTTTACTTGGTTGTACTTTTATTTATATTTTCCTGATGTATATTTTTTACTTTAATCTGAGTTGTAATAATTTGTAATAAACTCTTCGGGATGGCTAGTGAAAAGGGCGGGTAACTATGTATGCCAAAAGGGTAGATACTATGCCTATAGGTCTTTTTTAAAATATGCATGCATATAGAAATCATGCTTATAGGTTCTTAAAATAAACTCTACACTTGGAAATCATGTTCATAGGTTTTCAAACAATTTCTACATTTAGATATCATGTTCATAGGTTTTCAAGCAATTTCTGCTCTTAGAAATCATATTCATAAGTTTTAAAGCAATTTCTGCACTTGGATATCATGTTCATAGGTTTTCAAATAATTTCTGCACTTGGATATCATATTCATAGGTTTTAAAGCAATTCTACACTTAGACACCATGTTCATAGATCTTAAACAATTCAGCACCTAGATACCATGTTCATAAGTTTAAAACGAGTCTTCTACATTTTACACCACGTTCAAAATCAACTACGCTTAGAATGCATGCCTATAGGAACTCCTATCGAATCTGAGCCACTTCATTCACATATGGAACTAAAACCAGTAACAATGGTACTGTTAGCTATAGAACTTATAATCTTCATTAAAAACTGGCCTTTCTTTTAACCCGACTACACTTTTTTTTACCAGTATGTATGCAATTTATTTTTTTAACCTTGTTATTGCGTTGCTTTCTAAATTCGATAGGTACCATGCCTATAGGATCCTTGTCCAATACTTAGGCAAGCCTTATGATAAAGTTATAAATCAAATCCGTTCTGTAAATAAGTACAACCAGCAGGCAGACCTGATTTGGGCTTCTTATTTGAATTATGTAATAGATCAGTCTGCCTCAACCTTTAAGTTATTTATCATTTAGTATTAGTCAGACCTTAACTAGTATGTGTAAGTCATGCTAATTATGTGCTTCTTTGTTTAAAGGGGGTAGATCTGAGCCTTTGCTTGTTATTGCTTTTCCCCAACTTGCTATACATGTTTTGAATGTCGACTTAGAATATTTTGGTTTTAAACCATAAATAAGCCTAATATCCCTTCCCTTTAGGATTAGTAGTCCTCATGCCTCCGGGAGTGATAGAATTGGGACAGATAGTAGCATGCAATAGGTAAGCGAGACCATTCGGCGCTTTAATACCTTAATGGGGTGGGAAAGGTAGTTATGGATATGATAACCACGCGATAATGTCACGTGTAGCCCCTCATTAAGGAGTGATTACCGGGCATTGTGTGGTTTAATCCATATTGTTAATAAACTTAGGACCCCTCTCCCTTTATTCCTTATTCCTTTCTTTTCAACATTTTAACTCTTTATTTCTAAAATCAGCGTTTTCTGATTACTCTTTCAAGCCTTGTTTACTTTCAAGCCTTTATGTGATAAAATCTCCTCTTATTTGAGCCCTATTTGTCTATATGCTAATTGTACCCAAATTCATAATAATTGTCTGGCCGGGAACCACACTAGTGGATTCTGAGGGGTGCCTAACACCTTCCCCTTAGAATAATTTCAAGCCCTTACCCAATCTCTGGTCATTCAAATCAAACCTCCTTGGTTTCCTAATGCACCCTAATCATTTGGTGGCGACTCTTTAAATCGAACCCAATTCCCAAAAGGAATGAGTTGTCCTCCCAAATGTCATAAACCCGATTTCGTAAGAAAATGGTGCGCGACATCGGGTACCATCAGGTAAGGGTTATGAAGGAAGATATTCCGAAGACAACATTCAAAATTAGATATGGGCACTTTGAGTTTCATGTTATGTCGTTCGATTTGACCAATGCTCTAACAGTATTCATGGATTTGATGAACCTTGTGTCCTGGCCCTTTTTTGACCTGTTCCTAATTGTATTTATCGATGATATATTGGTATGTTCTCATTCAGAGGCTGGGCATGCTCATCATCTGCGTACTGTACTCAGAGTTCTACAAAAAGGGAAGTTGTATGCAAAGTTTTGAAAATGTGAATTCTAGTTGAACTCTGTAGCTTTCCTTGGGCATATAATTTTGGTTGAGGGCATCTGGGTGGATAAAAAAAAGGTTGAGGCAGTAAAGACTTGGCCTAGACCCACAACACCGTCGGAGGTTTATAGCTTTCTCGGTTTGGCAGGTTATTATAGGAGATTTGTAGAGGGAGTTTCTTCCCTTTCAGCACCTTTGACAAAGTTTACTCAGAAAGGAGCAAAGTTTCAACGGGCTAATGCTTGCGAACGAAGTTTCCAGACATTAAAGGACATATTAACTTTAGCACCGGCGCTAACGCTCCCAGAAGGGACCGATGGTTATGTGATCTATTATGACGCTTCAGGCGTTGGATTGGATTGTGTGCTGATGCAGCATGGTAAGTTTGTAGCTTATGCTTCTAGACAACTAAGAAAGCACAAAAGAACTATCCAACCCATGATTTAGAGTTAGCCGCGGTGATTCATGCACTAATTATGTGGAGGCACTACTTGTATGACATTCATGTTGATGTCTATGCGGATCATAAGAGCCTCCAGTATATCTTTAAGAAAAAAGGATTTAAATTTATGTCAAAGGAGATGATTGGAGCTACTTAAAGACTTTGATGATTATATTTTATACCATCTAGGGAAGGCGAACGTAGTAGCCGATGCCCTCAGCCGTAGATCTATAGGTAGCCTATCAAATTTACAACCAGAAAAAAGGGGAATAACCCATGAGGTTCATCAGCTAGCTAGTATTGGAGTTTGGTTACTGGACTCAGGTGATATTGGAGCTACTATTTAGGATATAGCAATATCCGTTTTAGTAACTGAAGTAAAGGAACACCAATACGAGGATCCTGTGTTAGCTCACTATAGGGATACCACCCCTCAGAAGGGAAAGACACCGTTTCAAATTACAAAAGATGGGGTCCTCAGATATCGAGGTTGATTATGTGTCCTTGATGTTGCAGGGCTGCGTCGATAGGTTATGGGGAAAACTTACTATTCTTGTTATTCTATCCATCCAGGAGCGACAGGATGTATCACCATATCAAGGAAGTATATTGGTGTGTCAGAACCAAAAATGATATAGTGGAGTTTGTTTCTCAATGTCCTAACTTTCAGCAAGTTAAGATTGAGCATCAGAAACCCGGTGGGTTATTACAAGCTATGGAGATTTCGACTTGGAAATGAGAAGTAATCAATATGAATTTCATTGTAGGCTTACCTCGTATCCAGTGTAAGTTTGATTCGATATGGGTGATTGTTGATAGGCTTACAAAGTCTGCCCATTTTCCGCCCATTAGAACTACATATTCCTCGGAGGATTATGCAAGGCTTTATATTAGGTAGATAGTACGACTGCATGGTGTCCCTGTATCTATTATCTCGGATAAAGGATCTCAATTTACAGCTAACTTATAGAGGTCCTTCCAATAAGGATTGGGGACTCATGTAAGTCTTAGTACAATATTTCATCCCAAGTTAGACGGACAGGTTGAGCGTACTATTTAGACACTAGAGGATATGTTACGAGCTTGTGTGATAGACTTCACAGGTAGCTGGGATGATCATCTGCCGCTTATTAAGTTCGCATATAATAATAGCTACTATTCCAGTATTCAGATGGCTCCATATGAAGCTATTTACAGACAGAAGTGTAGATTGCCTATAGGGTGGTTCGATATTGGGAAAGCTACATTAGTAAGACCACAATTGGTACAACAGGCAATCGAGAAAATTAAGCATATACAAGAAAGGCTATTATCAGCGCAAAGCCGTCAAAAGTCTTATGCGGATAATCAACGGCGAGACTTGAAATTTCAGGTTGACAATTAGGAATTCCTAAAGGTATCACCGATGAAAGGCGTTATGAGGTTCGGAAAAAGGGGAAAACTTAGACCTCGTTACATTGGACCATGTAAGATCATACGCAAGGTAGGCCAGGTAGCATATGAGTTAGAATTTCCCTTGAAATTGGAGTCTGTCCATCCGGTTTTTCACGTATCTATGTTACGGAAGTGCATTGGCGATCCTACCCGAGTGGTGCCCACGGATAATGTACAAATTATAGAGGAATTGTCATACAAGAAAATTCCAGTTGTTGTCCTGGACCGACAAATCCGCAAGCTACGAAATAAGGAGGTAGCCTCCGTGAAAGTACTTTGGAGAAATAACAATGTAGAAGAAATGAATTGGGAGGCTGAAAAAGACATGAAGTCTAGATATACTTACTTATTTCCTCCTCCAGAGAAGGGTCCGACTGGGACATCACAACCATACGATACGTGTATAAGTTCTTGTGTTGGTTATTGTCCTTGATCGTGTTAAACCATTGTCATTATTGATGATTGTCGTCCTATGCGGTGTCGGATCATTTAGTTTCCACAGGAAGAGCTTCGTCTTCAGTTAATCGACGTAGACTCGGGGATAAGAATTTTATCTTGAGGTTAACGTATTTATGCTATTTATAACAAGCAATAAGTAAGTGTCATGAAGGATAAAGGGTACGCGAATTAAAGAAAACGAATTTTGTTGAAAGTGGCCAATTTGGGATAAAATACAGGTCGAGCGATAATACTCGATATTTATGGACTAGTACCATATAAGGTATCATCGGACCACGATAGTATGATGAATAAAGTATATTAAAAATGAGTAGTATTTTAAGTAATCGAGATAATTCTTTAATCATGCGGGTAATTGATTAATTATTGTGTAACCGGACATTACTTAGTTAATTAATAAATTATGAGATAAAACCCCCAAAAAAATAGGTGGCACCACCACCAAACCAAACAAAATGACTAATAGACAAATTAGCTTAGGTGGCAACATGTCATAATACATTTAAGACACCCCACCTTTCACACTTTATAAAAGAAAGGTTAGCATTTTTTTCAAGCTTTCAAAGAAGCTTCACTTTTCTTGTTTTGAAACCAAAGACCAGAACGTTTAGCAATTTTCAAGCTTTAAAAAAAAAAAAAAAAAAAAATGCTTCACTTTTCTTGTCCGGAAAGCAAAGACCAACAGAACATTAGAAACGTTACAGTTCAAGCCTACAAGACTTTTGCAATCAAATTCTCCTACCAGAATATTATACGGAGTTTTTCCTACTTCAGGTATGTTAGTTTATCTCTTCTTTTTTTTTTGTCATGGTCCAAGTTATACAGAGAAAACGAGCAAACGCACAGTTTTCATAAACGACCCTATTTATAGAAATACTAGGAGTCTCTGTGTTCTTGATTCCCCATGTGATATATTATTATATTTTCTGTTCATGAGTCTAAAAGTAATACGCAGTTGATAAGTTTATCCGAAAATACGCGTATTTATATGTATATATTATGTATATGTGATATGGGAAAACAGATTATAGCGTTATATACGCACCACCACCTGATCAGTTCGTACATGTTGATGATGTTGCCCACAGTGGCCGAGACGATATGATGGGATGCCCTCATTGGCTTGATAATATTATATACACCTATACTTACGAATGACATGACATTTATATGCATGTGCGTGACATTACAAATGTTTCAGAATTTACAAAGTTATTCAGATTTACAGATGGATCTCTTTATTCCATGTTTCACCTATGACTTTTATGTACTGATTTTCATGCCTTACATACTCAGTACATTTTTTGTACTGACGCCCTATTTCACGGGGCCTGCGTTCATGCCCGCAGGTGCAGGTGTTGATACCCAATTTTTTCCTAAATAGTTTTAATATGCAAAATACTTTAGCATATGTATGCATATATAGGTATGTCCAAATGTTTTATTATTTTTCCTTAATTTTTAAAGATTTTTTAAATCAATTGATTGCCTTATCTTATTCAGAAAAAACCAATAATTATTACCAAATTACCATTTAGGTGATGCATTTATTGGACTCTTATGTTTATGCTAAAATATAGCTAATGTAATTTTTGTATATTTTTATAAATTTATTTAGTATTTTTAAAACTAAATTGCAACATTAGCCTCTTTCAGATTTAATTACGTTTATGTCAATAAAAATTAGGTCCAATATTTTTAATTTGATAATTATGTATTATTAATCACTTTAGTACCATTAATTTATTTTTAGAAATTATTCTACTATTTTTTATAAAATTAATAAGGGAAAAGTGGTTATTTAAAATATAGCCCAATTGTGTTTCAATTGTAGCCTGAATTGACCCCCAATTTTAAACCTAATTACCCAGCCTAAATCCCAGTGATATCCGACCCACGACCCAATTAAAACAAACCGCCCGAATTCTCATTTAATCCGAGCCATTGATCGCTCAAATCAACGACACACATTAACTCTTTCCTTTTAAATCTAGACCTATCTCCAAACCCTAACCATTTCTCACCCCCCATCCACATCTGAAACTGTTTCTCTCAATTCTCTCTCAAAACCTAGCCGTCGCCCTCAACTACCACCCTAAAACCACCCAAATCAATGGCTTCCAAAGCCATTGGAAGCCTGTATCCACCTCCCTAGGCTTCTATGTGTTCGATTGCCATGGTTTCAAGGCTGAATTCACGAAAAGTCTGGTCCAGACCTTGGTTGATTTCAGTTCTATGTCAGTCTACGGTCGTATTTGACCTTTGTTCGGCCAGCTGTGATGACCCGCCCCGTTTTCCCCATATTATGCTTCGCTATATTTCAATATCAGTATATGAGTTGATCGGGTAGAATTGGATTGGTTTTAGTTGGAAATGAGGCACATAGTCTCCTAGAAGGAAGCTTGTTTTTGGAAAAGTCAACCGGAAGTTGACTATATAGTTAGAAGGCTCAGATGTAAATTCCGGTGATTTGGTTAGCTTTGGGGGATAATTTGTGAATTAGGAGTGAAATCGGAATTGAATTTGGAGTTCCGGTGTAGAATTAGGCTTGAATTGGCAAAGTTGGAATTTTGGCGAATTCCGGTTGATAGGTGAGATTTTGATCTGAGGGTCGGAATGGAATTCTGAGAGTTTCAGTAGCTTCGTTAGGTGATTTTGGATATGTCTCTAAATTTTCAGGTCATTCGGACATCGTTCGGTCGGGTTTTTGATCGTCTATGCAATTCGGAAATTTTTAAGAAATTTAGGCTTTGATTTGATCATAATTGAGGATTTTGATGTTAACGTTAGCATTTTGATGATTCGATCAAGTTTGAATGAAGTATTAGATCATGTCCGTGCTTTTGGTTGAGGTCCCGGGGGCCTCGGTGTGATTTCGGGTGGTTAAACGGTGAAGTTGGATGTTTGGTGCAGGTCTGGTGTATCTGGCTTCTGGTATTTCCGCATCTGCGGAAAAGGAGCCGCATAAGCGGTTCCGCAGATCCGGCTATGGTGTCGCAGAAGCGGTCCTCGATGGACCTGGTCAATTCCGCAAAAGCGGAAGTTTGGACGCGTAAGCGGTTCCGCAAAAGCGAAAAAAGCACCGCAGAAGCGGTAGCAGGGAAACCGCAGAAGCGGATGTCTGATCGCATAAGCGATGCCTGGGGAATTTAGTGAGAACCGCATAAGTGGTCAATAGGCCACAGAAGCGGTCCCGCATAAGCGGTAGCGGGACCGCATAAGCGAAAATCGCTAAAGGATTTTAATGAATCAGTGTTTGCGAATTTCAGAAATAAGAAAACATTTTAAACTTCGGGAAGAGGCGATTTTAGGCGATTTGGAGAGGATTCGAAGGGGATTCCATCAGGTATAAATTTATAGCCTCGAATTATGTTGTTATGGTGTAAAAACAAGGATTAAACACTGAAAATCCAAGGATTTAAAGGGTAAAAATGGTGATTAGGGCTTGAAACCTAAGAAAGTGTAAACTTGGAATTTGAGGGGTCAAGCGAACTCCGATTTTTGTAAATTTGATATGTATAGACTCGTGGCGAGACGAGGAATCCAGTGATGTAAATTTTGGAATTTTTCGAGAAGTGGGCCCGGGGCTTGGGTTTTTCCAACTTCGTATTTTTGGGTGTTTTTCGAGTTCTTTCAATTGGATTACGTTTCTTTAGCATATTGTAATGTATTAGTTGTGGTTTTGACTAGATTAGACATGCGAGGAGGTGAATTCGAGAGGAATAGGCATGGCGTACTAGTTTTGCGGCCGGTTTGAGGTGAGTAATAGATGTAGATGATGACCTGAGGGTTTGAAACCCCGGTATCTCACATTGTGACGCTGTATTGAGGCGAGACACGTACTCTACGGTGAGTGCGGGGTCGTTTGTGGACGGGACTATGGCTTAGTCCGTCCGAGTGATGTCTATACTGTGTTATTGACTAGAAATTGGCTGGTAAACATCCTACTTGGATTGTTATGAACATATTTGGGCTGCGTGCCAACTATTTGGATCCCTTAGGGATTATTATCACTGTTGCCATGAAATTGAGCATGTTTCCATGATATCAGTCCTGAGTTAAATACTGTCTAGAAATGATTAGCAATCTTCTAAGGTTTTAATCACTTAAACTATAATACCTATTAAATGGAACTGAAAACGGTAAACTTGATTGTGCCAGTGTGGCTTGCATGCATATATAACTGGATTGATTGTGGACCGGGCTGCATGCCGCAGCGAATGCTACTATGTCATTGCGCTTGGTCGGTAGGAGCCCCTCCGGAGTCTGAACCCCTCACAGTGAGCGCGGGTACCCAATGGATCGGGCTGTACGCCGCAGCGGTCATGTGCATTGCATTGCATTCATAC